>LOJH01029957.1:3183-17258 GCA_001685095.1 Ellobius talpinus
CAGAGATCCACCTGCCTCTGCCTCCCAAGTGCTGGGATTAAAGGTGTGCATCACTACTGCCCGGCTCTGATACTGTTACTCATATATAAAATGACTTCTTATGGCAGCCAATGATAAATGAGTTCTTTAGAAATAAATGTAATATTTTAAAACTGCCTGGGCAAAATCAGGAAAGTGTTTATGTTGTCATTGTGTGTGTGAAGTGTTATGTCTTGGTCTTTAAAATTCTATCCTTTGTTCTTTAAAATTCCCATTTGTTGGGCTGAGGGTATATTTTGGTGATAGAGCCCTTGCCCAGAATGTGCACAAGTACAAGGTCTTGTTTTTTCCTGCTTGTGTTGGGGAAACTCTGCCCCTGGTTGTCCTGGATACTGTTGACTAGGCTGGCCTCAAATTCACAAGAGATCCACTTGCCTCTGCTCCCATTCCTGAGTGTTGGGATTAAGAGAGTAGTGGGGGGGCTATTTTACTTTTTGAGACTAAATTGTATAGGCTACCTTCAACACACTTTGTAGCCTAGGCTGACTTTGAATTTGTTTTTGAGACAAAGTATTTTTTGTGTAGCTCTGGCTGTTGTGGAACTTAGTATATACACCAGTCTGGGCTCCAGCAGAGATCTGCCTGCCTCTGCTTCCCTGTGCCACCACAACCTGTTTGCTTTGAATTTGGAGTCCTCCTCCTCAGTTTCTCTTTGAGTTGGAATTACAATTCCACCACAGGCTAGGTCCCAGCAAGCTTGTTGAAATAACATGCTTGTTTTAGTTTGCTAGCCAGGAGCATAAATGGAGAGGCCTCTTTCCAAATTCTGTCTTGTAGTTATTGGACCAAGTGTTTATGTGGTGTGGTGTGTGCAGTAAAGCTACAGGGGGCACTTTGGGAAAAGTTCAGACCCCCCTTCCAGTTGATAATTCTTATTTCAGGTTATAGCTTTTGCTCTTTAGGGAAAGGGTAAGTTGTATCTTCAGTTTGTCTTAGATGGTTCATAGAAGTTGTTAGTTCCGATGAAGTTCAGGTAGTCCCTGTTTCCGTGTGCAGAAAGAAGGTAAATATAATAATGCTTTGGATTTGTTAGACATTTGGCTTTTCTTTTCCAGTCATGGTTCTATTTTGGCAGAAGAACAGATCAGAGACATTTCAGTTTCCAGTTAATGTCTCTTAGAAAAGTAATTTTTAACATTAAATTTGTGATGCGAAGTTTTTGTTGAATAGATAAAAATATTTTCACTTAAGATGATGAAAATCAAGTTCTAGGGATTGAATCCAGGGTTTGTGATAGGCCAACATTCAACCATTGCATTGCATTCCTATGAAATAAATTTTAAATGAAGAGTTTTATTTTAAAGCAGAGGTCTTTGAATGTTGCATTTGGTGTTGGGAGAAAACGTATTTAAATGATAGGCACTTTGTTAAAGAACTGCAGTTCTTTGGCTCTTTTTTCTGAGACTGAATTTTATGTAGCCTAGGCTGGACTCCAGCTCTGCATCTTGAGCTCCTGACTCTCCAGATGTCTGCCTCTCAAGGGCTGGATATTACATTTAGTATTACCACTTCTGGTTTTGGTATAATGGCACTGGGGATACTACCCAGGGCCTCTCATGTGCTAGGCATGCATTCTACCAGTTGAGTTACATTCCAGCCTGGTTATCCAGCTGTTTATTTAAATAAATCTGATTTGTTCTTGGGACAATTTTAGAAAGAGTCCCTAACCAAACCACATTGGTATCTGCTTCACTGTGAGGTTTGTCATACTGTGGCACATTCTGAGGCCTTAGAAGAGAGACTTAAGTGGCCTGGGATGATTCAATAGGGCAAATTCAAAGTAAAATTGGTGATTCCAGTTTTATTGCTAGCTTTTCCCTGAAAATTCCTTCCTATAAGCTTTTGACCTATGTATATGAAAAAAATGGGGCATTAAAAATTATAACTGATTGTAACCATTCTTGTTTACATTGTAATTTGGCCAACTATTCAGCCACTGTTTTCTCATTGTAAGTATATTTCTAGGTTCAAAGTCCAAGGAAGCCCAAAAGGGAGGTCATTTCTACAGTTCAAAGTCTGAAATCCTGAGAGCAATGCAACACGCAGATGAAGCCTTAAATAAAGACAAGATGAAGAGGCTTGAGTTGGCAGTGTGTGATGAGCCTTCAGAGCCAGAAGAGGAGGATGAGGCAGAGGTCAGGCATTCAGTTCTCTTAAAGTGTAATGAGGTAAAATGATATGTATGTGATGCGCACGCCTTTAATCCCAGCGCTGGGGAGGCAGAGGCAGGCAGATCTCTGAGTTTGAGGCCAGCCTGGTCTACACAGAGCAAGTTCAAGGACAGACAGGGCTACACAGAGAAACCCTTTTTTTTAAAAGTGACTGTCCAGTGTATGTGTGTGTATATATATGTACATACACACATCTGTACTTTCCTAGATTTTAACAGTTATCCCCCCCTTTTTGAGACAGTCTTTGTAGCTGAAGGCTAGCCTCAAGCTCAGAATCTTCTTTCTGCTTTTCAATTATTGGGATTATGGCTGTTACACATGTTATCTCCTAGTCCTTGGGATTGAACCCACGGTCTCATACACGTCAGACCAGTGCTCTACCACTTAAGTCTTTTTTTTAATCACTCCTTTATAGAAAAAAGCTATTTTTTATTTGAGATAGGGTGTTGCCGAGGTGCCCAGGCTAGCCAGAACTCCTGATTTAACATTACAAGAAGTTGGATTATTGACCTGATGTTTCAGGTTCAGTTTATGTTTAAACTTAGGCTAAATAGCCTTAAGAAAGAACATTTTCTCAAGATGTGTGCAACATTGCAGCATACAGGTAATATTCCCCAGCAGTATTGTTTTTATTTCTCTAAGACAGGCCTTGAACTGACATGTAGTGGGGATGACTTTAGTGATTCTCCTGCTTCTACCTCCCAAGTCCTGGAATTACAGGTGTATGCCAACATTCCTGGTTTATGAATTACTGGGGATCAAACCAAGGAATTTGCATGTGGTTAACTGAACTACGTCCCTGCCTCATGCTGACCTCAATATTCCGGTAATGTGTGCCTCAGCCTCCGAAGTACTGGGGTTATGAGCCTGAGTTCTACGTCTGGGTTCTACACAAGGATTTTTCAAGTTTTGTTTTAGAAATTTTTTCTTATTTATGGTGCTAGAGATTGACTAAGGGCCTTTTGTTTTACAATTTTTTCCCCTCTTTGTCTGGCAGGTGCAGCATGCAGCTTATGTATCCGATAAGAGTGAAGACAATAATCAAAGTGAAAGTGAAGAACTGCAGCCTAAGGTGCAGGGGCCTAGGCGAAGCAGTCGGCAAGTAAAAAAGCGAAGGATCATATCAGATTCTGAGAGTGACATTGGTGGCTCTGATGTAGAATTCAAGCCAGACACCAAGCAAGAAGGAAGCAGTGATGAAATGAGCAGTGGAGTTGGAGACAGTGATAGTGAGGACCTGGGCACCCTTGCCAAAGGTGCTCCAAAGCGGAAGAGAGCAATGGCTGGTCACAGCGCATTTAGAAGGAAAAGTTCAAGGAAGGAAACATCCTCAGCCGCCAAACGAGCCACTCGAATTTCATCAGAAACCAAGAGTACCTTGAGTGCTTTCTCTGCCCCTCAAAATTCTGAATCCCAAACCTCTATTAGCGGAGGAGGTGATAACAATAGTGGGCCCACTATTTGGTATCATGAAACTTTAGAATGGCTTAAGCCAGAAAAGAGAAGAGATGAGCACAGGAGACGGCCTGATCACCCTGATTTTAATTCTTCCACACTGTATGTGCCTGAAGATTTCCTTAATTCTTGTACTCCAGGGATGAGGAAGTGGTGGGAGATTAAGTCTCAGAACTTTGATCTTGTTATTTTTTATAAGGTGGGGAAGTTTTACGAATTGTATCACATGGATGCTGTTATTGGAGTCAGTGAGCTGGGACTAGTATTCATGAAGGGCAACTGGGCCCATTCTGGTTTTCCAGAAATTGCATTTGGCCGATTTTCAGATTCCTTGGTGCAGAAGGGCTATAAAGTAGCACGAGTGGAACAGACTGAGACTCCGGAAATGATGGAAGCACGATGCCGGAAGATGGCACATGTGTCTAAGTTTGACAAAGTGGTGAGAAGGGAGATTTGTAGGATCATTACCAAGGGCACACAGACGTACGGTGTGCTGGAAGGTGATCCCTCTGAGAACTACAGTAAGTACCTTCTGAGTCTTAAAGAGAAAGAGGAAGATTCTTCTGGGAACACTCGTGTATATGGTGTGTGCTTCGTTGACACTTCACTAGGCAAGTTTTTCATGGGTCAGTTTTCAGATGATCGCCATTGTTCCAGATTTAGGACTCTTGTGGCACACTATCCTCCAGTACAAATTTTGTTTGAGAAAGGAAATCTCTCAACAGAAACCAAAACAGTTCTGAAAGGTTCATTGTCCTCTTGTCTTCAGGAAGGTCTGATACCAGGTTCCCAATTTTGGGATGCCACTAAGACTCTGAGAACACTACTTGAAGAAGGATATTTTACTGGGAAGATAAATGAAGACAGTGGTGTAGTACTGCCTGGGGTACTTAAAAGTATGACCTCAGGGTCAGATTCTATTGGCCTGACACCTGGAGAGAATAGTGAATTGGCCCTCTCCGCTCTAGGTGGTTGTGTTTTCTATCTCAAAAAATGCTTGATTGATCAGGAGCTTCTGTCAATGGCTAATTTTGAAGAATATTTTCCCTTGGATTCTAAAATGGTCACCACAGTAGGACCTAGTGCTGTCTTTACTAAAGCCAATCAGCGAATGGTGCTAGATGCAGTGACATTAAACAACTTGGAGATTTTCCTGAATGGAACAAATGGTTCTACTGAAGGGACTTTGCTAGAGAGGCTTGATACTTGTCATACTCCCTTTGGCAAGCGGCTCCTAAAACACTGGCTTTGTGCCCCCCTCTGTAGCCCTTGTGCTATAAGTGACCGCTTAGATGCTGTGGAAGACCTGATGGCTTTGCCTGACAAAATCACTGAAGTTACAGACCTCCTAAAGAAGCTACCAGATCTTGAGAAGCTACTGAGTAAGATCCATAATATTGGATCTCCCCTAAAAAGCCAGAACCACCCAGACAGCAGGGCTATAATGTATGAAGAAACCACATACAGCAAAAAAAAGATCATTGATTTTCTTTCTGCTCTAGAAGGATTCAAAGTAATGTGTAAGATTATAGGGCTTATGGAGGATGTTGCTGATGATTTTAAGTCTAAAACCCTTAAGCAGGTTGTCACTCTACAGACAAAAAGTCCTGAAGGCTGCTTTCCTGATCTGAGCGCAGAGCTGAACAGATGGGATACTGCTTTTGACCACGAGAAGGCGCGGAAGACTGGACTCATTACTCCAAAGGCAGGATTTGACTCTGATTATGACCAAGCACTTGCTGATATAAGAGAGAATGAACAGAGTCTCCTGGAGTACTTAGATAAACAGCGCAGTCGGCTTGGATGCAGGACCATAGTCTACTGGGGAATTGGTAGGAACCGTTACCAGTTGGAGATTCCAGAGAATTTTACTACCCGCAACCTACCAGAAGAATATGAGTTGAAATCTACTAAAAAGGGCTGTAAACGATACTGGACCAAAACAATTGAGAAGAAGTTAGCTGATCTTATAAATGCTGAAGAACGTAGGGACATGTCTTTGAAGGACTGCATGAGGCGGCTGTTCTATAACTTTGATAAAAATTACAAGGATTGGCAGTCTGCTGTGGAGTGCATTGCAGTATTGGGTAAGGCTTTAAACAACCCTGTTCCCTAGGCTTGGATTGATACAGCTTTGTGTCTCAGCTACACATCTCTAAACATGGGTGTGTATATTGACATGTATGCATACATTTTTGTTTTGAATCAAATGAACTACATTGCACAAGGCAATTGAAGTAGCTGAAATTTGATTTTAGCCATTAATAGCTTTGTGAAATTTTTTGGAATAGCTGAATTATTGAGGGAAGATTTCTTTTAAAAAATGTTTATTGGTACTAGGTCATTTGCTTTTTGATTTGAGACAGAATCTCTAGTTCAAGCTTACCTTCAACTCCTGGCAATCTTCCTGCCTCAGCTCCTCAACTGCTAGGATTACTTGTAGGAGTAAGCCACTATTACCTAATTTTACAATTTAATTTGCCATGCTAGGGATCAAATCTAGAACCTTGCACATGCTGGGCAAACACTGCCACTAAGCCAACCCCAAATTGCTTTTGTAATTGAGGTTTTGATTTTTTTTTCTTAAAGAAGAAATTTGGTAATCTTTAGATATCAGGGCTAGTGCATCTGTTTTTTAAAATATGGAAACCAAAATTTGTTCTAGGTTCCTCCTCACCTTTTTGATGGTATGGGGGACTGAGCTAGTGCTTCATTCAAGCATTTGTCCACTGAACTACAACCCTAAGGTACTATACTGAGACTGTAACCCTCATCTGAACACAATTATTAAATGGACTGAATAGTAAAATCCTTTTGCAGCACAGATTTTTAAATTGGTTCATTTGTCTCTCTGCTGTTCCCCAGCACTAGCTATAAGGCCCTATCACATTGTATGCTGGCCTTGAACTCAGAGATCCCCCTTGCCCGTCTCCCAAGTGCCGGGATTAAAGGCGCACACCTTTAGATAGACCTCCCAGCTGGTCTATCTCTTATTCCTTATTATATAAGCAGCCACCCTCATGGGGATGTGGAGGAGAGGAGAGGACTTAGAGAACTGCTGAAATGGAAACTTATTCTCCTGTCATTAACGTGTTACAATGAAGATATGGAAAACACCCAGGCCAATAACTTGGTTTCAGTCACAGCATTTTGTTGTTCTAAAATGGGCTCTACTACGTGGCTTTTCAAGTGCTGGGATTAAAGGTGTTTGGTATCATGCCTGCCATTTAGGACAAAATAGAACATAAAGTAAACATACTTTACTGAGCAGTACAGTACCTTTTGTGTGTGTTAGGCATTGGGCTTGTTACAGTTCCTGTGGAGATGATAGCTTAGTGGGAATTTGCTCTCCTACTATGCAGATCCTGGGGTTGAACTTAGGTCACTGGGCTTGGTGGCAAGCACTTTTGGCCTGCTGAACCATCTTGCTGGCCCATTTTTAAAAAGACATTTTATAGAAGCTAGAACAAGTACTGTGTAGTGGGTATGATAATGTATACCTAGCAAGAAATGAACAAAACGATGCTTTTATCTTTTGACAGATGTCTTACTGTGCCTTGCTAACTATAGTCAAGGAGGAGATGGTCCCATGTGTCGCCCAGAAATTCTATTACCGAGAGAAGACAGACACCCCTTCCTAGAGCTTAAAGGGTCACGGCATCCCTGTATTACCAAGACTTTTTTTGGAGATGATTTTATTCCTAATGACATCCTAATAGGCTGTGAAGAAGAAGAAAATGGCAAAGCCTATTGTGTGCTTGTTACTGGACCAAATATGGGGGGCAAATCTACACTCATAAGACAGGTAATTTACCCTTCATGTTCTATTAATTAGAAAGTTGTAAGGTGAGGGGCAAATATACTCTAGTCCATTTTCCAGATAGCACAGTCACATAAGGGAAACAGAGGGAAACTGTATAAAGTTGCATTTGTCTCATCAGAGAGAACCTCTTAGCTAATGTTAAGGTGGTAAACACAATTAGATATGTGAGACCCTGCTTTGATTTTCATGACTTCAACAAAGACAGAGAGGGGGAGGTTTAAGGTGATGAGGGTCTTTGACTTGACTAAATTTAGAAGGTACATTAAAAATGAACAAAATTGTAGAGATTATATAATCAAATAATGATACTGATTTATTTTGATTCTGGGGATTGAGTCCAGGGCCTCATGTGTGTACCTGTTCTTTTTGTTGGGTTTCTCTGTGTAACAGTCCTAGCTGTCTTGGAACTAGCTCTTATAGACCAGACTGGCCTCGAACTCAAGAGATCCTGCCTCTGCCTCTGCCTCCCGAGTCCTGGGATTAAAGGCGTGCGCTACCACTGCCCAGCATGTGTACATCCTTCTAGCTGTACTGTTCTTCCCCAGTACTGTTATAAAATTAACTACTTAGAGGAAACAAAGCAGCCATTTTGACATACTTGTCTTTTCCTATTACTCACTAGACTTAGCCAACCACAGAGCTAAAATTGGCCTTTTAAATTTCCAAAAGGCTGTAAAGAAGTCCAAATTACTTGTTAGGCTTTACTTATATGGAGTGCCAGATTCCTATATAAGGACTCTTGAGTCTAATGTGTACTATGTATAGGTTTTCTTAATACCAATCATGACATTCCTTTCCTCCACCTTCACAGGCTGGTCTATTGGCTGTAATGGCCCAGATGGGTTGTTATGTACCTGCTGAAGTGTGTCGGCTCACACCAGTAGATAGAGTGTTTACTAGACTTGGTGCCTCAGATAGGATAATGTCAGGTGAGTTGTTCTTTCTCCTCCACCCACCCCTAAGGCAGGGATAAAACTTGGCATTATGTAAAACTCAAACTTTAAAAACATGTTAAAACTTAAATTTTTGTGGTTTCACCTCTTGCTTGTCATATTCAAACAAGATATAATCTGTTAATAGTCCTGTTTCCTTTTTTAGGTGAAAGTACATTTTTTGTTGAACTGAGTGAAACTGCCAGCATACTTAGGCACGCAACAGTACATTCTTTGGTGCTTGTGGATGAGTTAGGTAAGAAGCAGTTTTTGTTTCCCTCTTTCTGTAGTGCCCAGGCTGCTTCTGGCACCCTGTCATAAGGTGTACATCTCTTAATGTATAGCACATTTCACTTTCACAGGAAGAGGTACTGCAACTTTTGATGGGACAGCAATAGCCAATGCGGTTGTTAAAGAACTTGCTGAAACCATAAAGTGTCGAACATTGTTTTCTACACACTATCATTCATTAGTAGAAGACTATTCTAAAAACGTTTCTGTGCGCCTAGGACACATGGTATGTGGAATTACCCAGGCATTTTTCAGTTGGCAGCACATAAACCATAGAGCTGTAATAAAATAGTTTTTCTTTCTTGAAGGCTTGCATGGTAGAAAATGAATGTGAGGATCCCAGCCAGGAGACTATTACCTTCCTCTATAAATTCATTAAGGGAGCCTGTCCCAAGAGCTATGGCTTTAATGCAGCAAGGCTTGCTAATCTTCCGGAGGAGGTTATTCAAAAGGGACACAGAAAAGCAAGAGAATTTGAGAAGATGAATCAGTCATTACGACTATTTCGGTAATTATTTCTGAACAAAGAATATAATTTTCCTATAGCTGACTTAGTTGGAAGGCTGGTACATAGACAAAATGAAATAATTTTTTTTTTTTTTTTTAAAGGGAAGTTTGTCTGGCTAGTGAAAAGCCGACTCTAGATGCTGAAGCTATCCATAGGTTGCTGGCTTTGATTAAGGAATTGTAGACTACATTGGAAGCTGAGTTGACTTTTGACAAAGGTGGTAAATTCAGACAACATGATCTAATAAACTTTATTTTTTAAAAATGACCATTTTTCCATTTTCTTTCTAGGAAATTAAACCCTTTTAATTCTCATCTACTTCTACATAATGGTTATTGAATACTCCACAATATATTAAGTCTAGATGTTATGGTACATGCATACACTTTCAGGCTGTTTATACCCACTGTCACCAATACACATAAATGGGAGGGGGAGCTATGAAACTGTATAGGGCTGTATATATACTGGTCTCAGCTTAATGTAGGAAACTGCTTTAATTTCCAGCCATTTTGTCTAAACTGTTCAAATAAAAACTATGAACAGAATTCAAATACAGGCCTGTTTTGAAGAGACTTTCTAAAGTGAACTTTAAAACATAGTAGTTTTTACCTTTCACAAAACTGAGATACAAGAATACTTTTGTTTACAGTGCATCCCTTCCTAGGAAGTCTCATTAAAACACACTCAACTTTTTTCTAGGGATTTTTTTTTTGAATGCTGCACAGGAGAGGGAAGGAAATAATAGTCTTAACTTTTCTTAAAGGATACCAGAAACATTGCTGGATATAATTTAAGATTAGTGTTTTTCTCTTTCATAGAAAGAACGTACATACTGGGACATGAGTACAGATACAGCAAGTCTAGGTGTGCTAACAAAACAGGGCACATTCAAGTACAATAGATTTTGCTTGAAATTAAAAACAAACTACATGAGATTAAAGCATTAAAATCATATTCTCAATCTGAATACATGTTAAAAAAAATCAATGCAGAAGTGCTAGCTCACATTTTTACCATATTACAAAAGCAATTGGTACCCATGTCCATAAAGGCAGCAACAAAGCTGCTTGTCTATTTGAAGATTACTACTGCAAATCGGACTGCATTCAATGCTAGTTGTAAAACACCAGCTTTTTCAGAAGTTGGTATCTGTACAAAATTGCAGCTTATTTTCTTCACTTCTGTCCCTTCAAAAGTCTTTACACAGTAATGCTAAAATACCCAGCTTTGAGATCCTGAGTCAATATATTGCCACTTTCTTTTTGGTAGCTTGAGCTTCATAGTGTCAACTGACCTTGTGTATCCATCTTTTCAGTATAGTCTCTTTCTGTAGCATGGGCAAGTATTTTTAATCTTCAAAAAAAAGTTTTTAAGTTACAATGTTAGAATGACAGGACTTTTTCTTTAGGGAGGAATTCAGTTGTGCTGCAACGTATTAGATTCTATAGGTGGAGCAGAGTCATATAATGTGTCTGTATCGTGTGTAGGCTCACCAGCTAATGTACAAGGATTGGACAGTGTTCCAGCACCACAGTCACAGAAAAACCTAAAGCAAAATGAAAATCCAAAAATTAGCAAAGTGAAGGGAAGTAACTGGGCAATATAGCAACAAGTATTCTACGTACCTATCATGTCTAATAAATTCTACATCGTGTCCCTGATGGCACTTCTTAATGCAGTTCACACATATGGCATTTCGATCTGTGGTGTTACAAGTATGACATCTAAAAATCAAAACATTGTATTACTGTGCTTGTCAGGAATTTAAAACAGTGCGTTTTATCACTCATGACCTTTACCTGAATTCTGTGGCTGGCTATAGTCTAGACCAAAAGGAAACTGTAGTATTGTGTGTGTCTTAGGAAAATGGAACAACCTGAGTTATAAATAACACAGTGGAAATGTTACTTTAAAACAGTCCCAGCCAGCACTTGAAAAGCAAAGATAGGTAGATTTCTGTGAGTTCAAGGCCAGCCTGGTCTATAACTTAGTAAATACTTATATGATGATATAAGTTAACAAGTAGTGCTTTCCCTCCCCAGTGACAACAGAACAAAAGATTGTAGGCAATGACAACTTAAAGGGAATCACTAACTTCTACTTTTCTGTATTCAAGTAATTTAGAAATATACCTGTAGAAGTCATGCATGGGATAGCTGGTATAACTTGATATTTTATATAAACATTGTCCTCTACTAACAGCCTTTTCTATGGCATCTTGATTGTTCATTATTTTGTTATCTGTAAAAACAAAAGTATTTTCAACAGCTAGCCAAAGATACAATTATATGTAAGAAACTAAGAACAGAAATATGTTTTCCTTGCATAAAATATCCCAACTCTTAAAACAAGCTTAACTCTTAAAAAAACTGGTTATTTAAAATTGCTGCTAACGTAGAAAGTGACAGAAGGAATTAACAATGACTTCCAACTCCCATTTTTAGAGTGCTTAGAACAGACTCCAACATACCTTTCATTGTCACATTAACACCAGATGCTAAAAATAAGCCTCCAAATCGGTTGTTAAAAATTTGATTGCCTTCTAGTGTTGCAGTTGCATGATTTGTAATTTCAATACCTGAAGTGAAATTTACAAACAAGTAGATGCATCATCACTTTACATTGTTTGTTATTTGCTTTTTCAAGACAGGGTTTCTCTCTCTAACAGCCCTGGCTGTCCTGGAACTCTCACTGTAGACCAGGCTGGGCTCGAACTCACAGAGATCCACCTGCCTCTGCCTCCAAAGTGCTGGGATTAAAGGGGTGTGTTGTACCGCTACCACCTTATACTGGCCATTTATTCTTAAAGAATCTCCAAGTTAGGACGGATGTAAGCTGGTAGTTTCACATTAAATTAGTTTGCTTACTATCTAAAGAACAAATTGCAAGTATTTTAATCATCAACAGTAATGTTCACTTTTCCCCGCTGACAGTGACATGGTCACAAGGACAAGCAAACTGGGGAATACTGTTAAGAAGAGAAAGGGCCTATGAGTGAAAATTTGCCAGGCCGTGCAACAGATAAAGGAAGATTGGGATAAAAGGTAATAAAGGGGACAGTACCCAGAAGTATGCTGAAAGTTTTCATATTAAAAAAGAAAAGCTGCTAAATGGTTATTACTTAAAGTCACAAGACTCAAATTTATCTGTATTTCCAATCTAACTAAATTATTTTTCGTTTTTTTGAGACAGGGCTTCTCTGCTCTAGCTGTCCTGGAATTTGCTCCATAGACCAGGCCAGCCTCAGACTCAGAGATCCACCTGCCTCTGCCTCCTCAGTGCTGGGATTAAAGACATGCACCACGACTGCCCAGCCTGACTACAGATTTATTCCAGTTAATGTTCAAATGTTAAGAGTGGTTCCTTGAAGCAAGGTGGTGGTGGCACACACCAAGGTGGATGGGTATGGATCTCTTGAGTTTTAAGACAGCCTGGTCTACGGAGAGAATTCCAGAACAGCCAAGGTTGCAGAAAGGTTGGCCTAGAATCTTAAATAGATTCATTCTTACTAACCAAATAAAATACAAGAAAACCTTTAATTACAGGTTTAAAACAACTCACAGATAAAGAATACAAACCTGCCGCAAATCCATCAAATATTCTGTTTTTCCTTAAGACTGGATGACTATTAGTGCTGATAAGAACACCTGCTTGAGCGTTCCTGAAAATATCATTTTCTTCAAGGAGACCTATAATTAAAATACTTAGATTAAAGCTAATGTATACAGCAAACATTGTTGAAATAGGGTCTTACGATGTAGCCCAGGGTTGGCCTCCTGAGTTACAGGCTTGTACCATCATCATGCCTGGAGCATACAGGGCTAACTTGGCTAGGATCTCATGGTATCTGGCTCCCTCCTGTTTCTTAATAACTATATTATAATTTGTAGATTTCTGATAATTTTCCTCATTCCTGTCTCATCTGACACGCTCTTTCTCTGTTCATAAAACTAATTTCTGAATGGTCTGAAATCAGCTTGCATAGTTGACTTGTCCTGTCTGACTACATTACTGTGCATTTGTGAACCTTTGTTTCGTATTATTCCTGGAATGCCTTGCACTCTTTGTTCTGTCACTTCCTCTGTGAGGTTTTCACACCTTACACCACTATGAAAGTGCCAAGGACTTCATCCTTCAAATACTTGTATTACTAGGTATGAGTGGGTAAATTACTTTCATGGTAAAGTACACTACTAACAGCTATTACACGGACAACCTGTTTTTGGGTGCTGAAGAGATGTCTCAGCAGTTAAGAGCGCTGGCTGCTTTTTCAGAAGTCTTGGGTTTGATTCCTAACCCCGTATGGTGGCTTATAACCACTTCTAACTCCAGTTTCGGGGATCCAAAGCCCTCTTCTGGCCTCTGTAAATATCAGGCATGCAAGTGGTGTGCAGACTTTCATAGTAAGACCACTATCTGTTTTTGGTACAGTAAGCAATATACACGGCTGTTTTTGTTTCCAGAAAGACATTTTTATTTCAGTAGACATTTGACCTCTACTATTTCCGGGCACTGCATTGTATCTCACTGCAATATTCTCTTATCTTTCCCCTTGCAGTGTTAATTGTATTAACCCAATCTACAACTGAACACATTCCCTCCGATTTTATTTTGTCTGTATTTTTGTGTGCCATATGCAAGCCTTGTGCTCAGAGAGGTCTAACATGGACATTAACAGAGAACCACCATGTATATGCTGGGACTTGAACCCAGGTCCTCTGCAGGAACAGATAGTATTAATCACTGAGCCATCTCTCCCGCCCCATTCCTACCCTTTTAGACATAAAGCCCTTGTAATCTTTTTTTTTATATTTATTTATTTATTATGTATACAATATTTTGTCTGTGTGTAT
>LOJH01029959.1:0-17258 GCA_001685095.1 Ellobius talpinus
CCGCCTCCCACCTCCATCTCGGCATCCAGACGGAAGCGCCCGCCTGGGGTGGCAGGAGGGCCGTGGCGGAGGCCGGCAGGCTGTGGGAGGTGGGCGCTAGTATGGTTTGTGTCATCCCTGCCACCCCCGCGTCTTGCACCTGCTGCTCACATGGTCCGCGTGCCCGCCGGAGCGGTGGAGGGCAAGGGGCCTGGATACGGGTTTCTCGGGAGCACCTGACGGGGGTGACTACTCTAGAACGCCCAGCTCGATTCCCAAGCCTGGGGCTCCTTGTAGGGCAGGCCCTACGTTCAGGGACGGTCTTAAGTATGGGCATCTTCCCCGGAAGCATCTCCAGGCCTGCTGGTGTCTGGGAATAGCTAGACTCAGCTTTTCCTGTTCCGGGTAGGCCTGTTTAAGAAGGTGTGCTAGTATTGCCTCAGTCCAGACACAGATTCCTCCTGATCGCTAGCCCATTCTGGATAAGAGAAAGTGGTAATTGGTGCCTAGACTCCCCTTATCCGGCTGGCTCCTGGGCTGACTGGACTTAGACGCTGCTTCCTCCCTTCCTCTCAGCAGAGTTAGGTCTGAACTGTTTGAAAGCCCCCTGGCTCGCTGAGGAAGTGAAGGGAGGGCAGCAACTTAGCAGGCTGGTCCCTTAGTGGGAAGACACAGCCAGTGATGGGACCAGCAGCTGACCAGAGGAAGGAAGCGCTGGCCTTTGCCCATCCTCTGTAAGAGAAGCTGGCTTCCCAGGTGGGCCCGGGGCCTTCTGAACTCCGTGGGGACTGTAGATGTGATTGAGAGTGTGGGGTGCTGACTGGCAGTCACCCCTTAGAAGTCCCAAGATCTGACAGTGTGAGCCCAACGGGGAGTGATGGTCCCTTGGTTCTTGTGGATAGTTGGCGGGGGCATAAACATGAGACCTCCTTAGGGTATGCCGTGTTCTGTAAGGGCCTGGAGGATCTAGTTATGGATAGCTGTCCTGGCCCCTAGTTAGCTGGAGACTGTGACTCCCTTCCCCTGGTCGGAATGGAAGAGCTGTGTCTCTCCAGGCTTTTGTGCACTGCTGTGGGATGAGCCTAAGGGACCTAGCGGGTGCCATCAGGGGAGCCTGGGTTCCGGTGCTGCCTTTGTTTCCAACTTTACCCTGTGACCTATGGAAGCACTGAGCTCACTCAGGGCCTCAATTCCCTCAGCTCTAAAGCAAAGAGGGTGGAATAGAAATGGATTTTGAGGGCCCTCCCGTTCCCCAGTCTCCATTTCTGGTTCTGGAGCAGAGCCACAAAGTTGTGTCTTCTGTGTTGTCTGTGACTCTCTGGCTGGAGCCTCTGGGGACCCAGTGGTGCTAGGAGGAATGGGTGTGTTAGATGTTAGGCTGCTGAGCTCATAGCCCCCGGCCTCATCTGACGGAGGCAGGCCTGATCCAGAATGCAGACCAAGCATGTGTGCAGAACGGTGCCAGTCTTACTCATTATCCCACCTTAGTACCTAGTGATGGCACACAGCAGCCACTCCCCAGTACAAGTGTTGTGTTTGCTAGGACTGCCCTACACCACACTGGCCCTACCAGACAGTGGCATTCTAGACCTGGGCCTATAGCATCCTGGATAAGACAGCCTGAACATGCCCAGTATTCTCTTCTATCACGTATGTGATATATAGATATATGATAGATAGATAGATGGATATCACATGTCTATATATCACCTAACCCGGTCGCTCGTACATTCCAGTGTATCTCATCTAGCCCAAAGTCACAGTCACTGTGATAGAACTCTGCTGTTGGCTGGGTATGCTGGCACATGCCTTTAAACCCAGCACTTACGAGACAGAGGTAGGCAGATCTCCAAGCCAGCCAGGGCTGTGTAGTGAGACCATGAGGTAGGGTCATAGCCCTATTATAGTTTATTAACTTGGAAGGTGATAAAGGCAAACGGTGAGATGCTCAGAGACAGGTGTAAATATGTTGCAAGGCATCTGGACACAATGTGGCTGCTGTGGTAGTTCATGACACTTTACCAGGTGCTGTGCCCCTGCCTGCCTTGGGAATCTAGGAAAAGGCAGGAGTCAGGGTGCACTGAGAATGTTGATTGTCCCCTCTTTGCCTCTACCCACTCGACCTCATTGCCTTGGTTCCCATAACACTGGCCTGGCTCTCAAGCATCCACTTCTCAACACACAGCCTATACATCAGCCTTTCACTTTTATACACAGGTGTAAAGAGCTCCAGATACCCAGCCTATAAGTGACCAGAGCTGACCACCAGCTGGGGAATATGTTACAGGGCAACCTGCAGGCTCATTTGTCTTCTTACAAGTGCAAGACAGGTGGTGGGCTTTTCATCTTTTTTTCTGAGACAGGAAAATTTTTCTCTGTGCAGCCCTGGAGGTCCTAGAACTCCCCCTGTAGACCAGACTGGCCTGGAACTCAGAGATTCTGATGCCTCTTCCTCCCGAGTACTGGGATTAAAGGTGTGCACCATGCTTCCCCAACAGCTTTTGCTTCTTTTATTAGGGTATAACCTAAGTACAGTTTAGTGTCTGTCCTTAGTCTTTCTTTCCTTTTTGATTTTGAGACAGGGTCTCACTATATAGACCAGGCTGGCCAAGAACTCAGAGATCCACCTGCCTCTGCCTCCCGAGTGCTGGGATTAAAGGCATGCATTGCGATGCCTGGCTGGCTGTTCATGGGTTTCAGACATGCGTGAGCCTGTGTGGTCACTATGCTACTCAATGTATAGAACATTTCCATTACCCTCACAGCTGTCACCTCTGACCACACCCCCAACAGTAACCACCACTTTGACCTCTGTTCCTTTGGATTCCTCTTGCCTGCTTTCTGCATAGCAGATTTTGTTTTCCAAGGGTTTAGCCCTTAGCTTAGAGGGAGGAAGGCCTGAAGCTGGTCTTCATATATAGACCTGCTGGCCCTAGAAGCCACTGGTGAGTTTTGAAGGTGGCGTAAACTAACTTTAGAGGCCTTCCTGTGGCTGGCACCAGTGTCCTCTCTGATACCTGGCCACATATACTAACCCTCACCTGCCTGCGAAGCAGCTAGAAGAAGGTGCCGCACCCTCTAACCCTCAAGTGTCCCCTTCTGCCCCAAGTTTGCAAGGAATTTCTTAAGGCAGAAACCTTCCGTGGTCCTTACGCTTCAGAACTGGCAGTGATAAAGTTTGAAACTGGCTTGGCGGGCCAAGGTCATTTGGACCTAGGGTGCAGGTAGAATTGTTAGGGTGGACTTCCTATGCGTGTCATCCAAAACTGGCCCAGACCAAAACAATGTCCCCTGCCCACCCTTCCTGTTTGAGGTCACAGCTGAAGAATGGGAGGACCCTCCTCAGGCAGGGAAACCATGCCAAGCAAAGCCTTAAAACTTGAGGCTCTGGGACCACTGGCCCTGGATATCGAGCTGGTTCCTGTAGGCCTGGTTGGTGTCTCTACAGGGCCACAGGCCGGGGTGGAGACCTCAGGGCTGCCCATTTCTGATCCTTGCCTGGGCGTCTCCCGACTCACAGGAAACCCTACCTCTTCAGCAAGAGGAATTTAGGCTGCATCACTTCCCGCTTCCTGCCTGGGCTGCAGGAGGTGACTGGCAGGCAGACCCCCTGACCCAGTGGTGTTTGGAAGTGGGGGAAGGGAGTTTTCCATGTGTGGGGGGTCGGTTCTCATTGTTTGGGTAAAACCAACACAAAAGACTCTAGGGCTCCCCCTCTTGGCAGAGGTGGCTGGTTTCCCAGTTCTTAGAATCAACCCCCTCTCCTCTGGGGCATGTAGTGGTCACTTTGTACATCCCTCATTGCCTTGTTTTGTGAGGTTCCAAAAGAAGCCTGGCTCCAAAGACAGCTCTTTTACTTACTGTTTCCACACTGTATTGAGGGACAACCCCCCCCAACATGGGTAGAGCCTAAGCCCTGACTCAGTCAGCTCCTGATTCTGGGAACTTTGATGGGGACTTTGGCTCCCCGGGCCTGAGAATTGCCTTCCTGTTGCCCAGGATTACCTTCATCATAAACCTGTCCAGCCCTTAAGAGTGCCCACTGCTGAATATCCTGAATTCTAATAAGGCAAGACAGAGAGCCAGCCCCACCTCCAGAACAAGGCTTCCTGAGCCTGGGTGGGGGCCTGGGCAGAGCAGAGTGTCCTGGGAGAACAGCTCCCTGCCCCCACTCTGGACAGCACACAATGGCCGCTTTCTCCCCCATGACCTTTCCTTTCTGTAGCCTGAGCTGTGTGCAGCTGTCTCCTCCTCTTCTAGAGGGGCTTGGGGTGGTAGTAACCTTACTACTCTTGAGGACCCAGGAGCTTTTACCCATTTGTCCCCATTCCTGTTACTCCCCAAGGACTGGGGAATGGCTCCCCAGGCTGGTCCTGAGGCTGCAGGGGCCGAGGGCAGCAAGTTTAACCTTGGGCTGGTCTCTGACATTGAAGTACCTGGCTCTGCATCCCCAGCAGTTCTGCTCAGTAGCTGTGTGACCTTGAGCAACCCCTTTGACCTCTCTGAGCCACTGGATCCCCATCAGTAGAGCAAGCTAGCACTTGTGAAAGGAATATTGGGCAAAAGATTACTTGGCCAGTAAATAGTGAAAATTCAGGCAAGGTTAGTTCCATTGCTCACTCTGTCCATAAGACTGTGGCCCACAGTGATGGTGGCATGAGGCTGGGGGCCTCTCAGCTGTGCCAGAGTAGGGTTAAGAACCATGATGTCAGGCGGGGTCCAACAGGAGCATGCCCAGGTCTGTGTGGCATCAGGGTGATATCCCATAGGAGGCTCCTGCCTCCCTCTGGAATAGCTGGGAAACAGTCTTGATTCCTGAGGAGAGGCTGTGAAGCTGGTAGCTATGGCTGTGGGACAGGACACTGTACCCACCGAGGAGCCCTGGGGACCATGCATTCCCAGAGGTACAGGTCTTTTAGGAAAGGGCTAGTGGCCAGTTTCTGGGCTCCTGGGGGAGACTGAGTAAAGTACCTGAAGCACTGAGTGTATGCCAAGCCAGAGCGGGTGCTGGGGAAGTGGTACCTCTCCTGTCGCGGCAGCTGACTTCCCTCCTCTCTCCCCCAGACCCTGGCTGGGCATCTATTAGCAGAGGTGTGCTGGTCTGTGACGAGTGCTGCAGTGTGCACCGGAGCCTGGGACGCCACATCTCCATTGTCAAGCACCTTCGCCACAGCGCCTGGCCTCCTACACTGCTACAGGTAGGGAACTGAACCAGACACTGTCTTTCCCAGTGTGTAGTGCCCAGGTATCCCCAACCCCCTTCCCGTCCTCCCACAGACACACATATACCTGTCCATAATCTGCACCTTCCAGAAACTGCAGCCATCTGAAACAGTTTGTCCCTGAGCCCCTCCACCAAGCCCCGTTCCCTATAGTGTCTACTCATTAGCTTGGACTTAGTATATTGAGCGAGTCACTTAGACTCTCTGAACCTTGGCAAACCCACCATGGTGAGCCAGCATGAAGTGCTAAACAGGACACATGACTTTGGGTGGCCTGACTGGATAGAGGTCAGCTATACCAGGCACACAGTAGGACCCTTGGTGGTATTTCCAGCTGCAGCAGGCACTCTGGGAATGTCTCCTCCAATGCCCAGCACGGAGTGGGCACTCTCTTGCTTGGCATCTCTTCTCCACAGATGGTGCACACGCTTGCCAGCAACGGGGCCAACTCCATCTGGGAGCACTCCCTGCTGGACCCTGCACAAGTGCAAAGTGGCCGGCGCAAAGCCAACCCCCAAGACAAAGTCCAGTAAGTAGGGCTGCAGGGGTGGTGGTCGGGGCCGTGTTCCTGGGACGGGCCTGGAAGGTAGCTTTCCTGAGCTCTGCTCACATTGCCTCCTGTGTGTTCCGTGCAGCCCCATCAAGTCAGAGTTCATCAGGGCAAAGTACCAGATGCTGGCGTTTGTGCACAAGCTTCCCTGCCGTGATGACGATGGGGTCACTGCCAAAGACCTCAGCAAGGTGTGAGGGGCCCCTCTTCCCACACCCATGTCACCCTGAGGCCTAGGTCCCAGAGGCAGCCCAGGGCCAGGGAAAACAGTAAGTGCAGACCCCTGGGGGCCAGAGAAGTTTGCTCCGTCACGCTGCTGGTAGCTAAGGGGCCTCCATGTCCAAGTGGACACACAGGGCCTTCCATCTGCCACTTGAAATCTAGGAAAACTTGGGGTACTTGCTTAGCTGTTCAGAGCCGTCATTTCCTCACCAGTAAAATGGGAAAGGAGTAACAGCGCCTCCCTCCAGCTGATGTGCTCCGAGCAGAGCACACGGAGGCTAGCAACTGCAGCTGTTACTCACTGCATCATCCTCTAGTGGGACGCCCTCTGGCCCGCCTGACATGGCCCAGTTTTGGCGAGGCCCCTTGGAGCTGGTAGGAGGACCAGGAACAGCCAGGTGTGTGTGGGGAGGCTCCTTGGGCACACATGCATCTCTCGCACTCCACTTAGCATGGTCTGTCTGCTCCTTGCAGCAACTGCACTCGAGTGTGCGAACAGGCAACTTGGAGACATGTCTGCGCCTGCTTTCCCTGGGCGCCCAGGCCAACTTCTTTCACCCAGAAAAGGGCACTACACCTCTCCATGTGGCTGCCAAGGCAGGGCAGACCCTGCAGGCTGAGCTGCTGGTAGTATATGGAGCTGACCCCGGCTCCCCTGATGTCAATGGCCGCACGCCAATCGACTATGCCAGGTGAGAATCAGCTAAAGGGTGAGGCTCAGGTGGAGGGAGTGGACTCTTGCTGTAGGGCTGAGCCGTGTCACCTCCCCACAGGCAGGCGGGGCACCATGAACTGGCAGAAAGGCTAGTTGAGTGCCAGTATGAGCTCACTGACCGGTTGGCCTTCTACCTCTGTGGACGCAAGCCCGGTGAGCAGAGAATGAGTTGGGCCTGACTAGGCCAGGCAGGTGGGACCTAGACACACCCAGCGGCAGGTGCCATAGTGACAAAGCCAGCTGGGGAACTGTGTTGCTAGGCAACTGGCTCCTGTGAAATTGCTGCAGGCTCTGGGTTGCTGCAAGCATGTTGGGGCCAAGGAGTGGGGGTGGGCCTGACTTGCAGCCAGCTTTCAATGCCCTTGGGGTATCCTGCCCTCCTCCATTGCCTCTGACACTTGCAGGTATCAAACCCTGCTTATGGTAGTGAGGTAGGCTCCTGGATGCTGGCGCCACCTGGCATCAGTGACTTGGCATTTTTATTTTTGTTCAGATCACAAGAATGGGCATTACATCATCCCACAGATGGCTGACAGGTGAGTGCCCACCTGATGCCCCTTTCCAGCTATTAGATGTCAAGGTGGCTTGACCCAGAGCTTCAGTGGCCTGGCACTCCACCCTATAGTGACTAGCAACACAGGAATTCATAGCCTAGTTGCCACCAATTATATATGCTAAGGAGGTGAGAAATGCCAGCTCAGCACACACCATGCCCCTGAGCCTTGTGATTCCTAAGTGTCGGGCGGGCGGGCTTTGGTACAAAGGCCTGACTAGGTTGGATCACTTTGCTTGGACCTGTTGTGTCGCTGCTTACAATAAAGGATTCCCTCAGTGGGGAGAAGATAGTTCTGGGAACTGGCTGACTTTGGGACTGCTAGCCGGGTCCCCAATATGCTCCCAGCTCTGCAGGAATCCCAGGGTAGTAATGGGGAATTTCTGCCTCTGATCTCAGAGGCCCCAAGATACCCAGGCAGTGGAGGATACCCCCAGCCACTTAATCCGTTTTTAGGACAGATGTTGGCGCCACCTAGTGGTCCTCAGAGGACTACAACTTGATGCCTAGCAGTGATCCCTGGCGTTAGGAGAGGATTTCTACCACAACCTATGCAGACAAGTGGTCAGAACTGCCCTGTTCTAAGACCCCAAGACTTAACTATCCATCTCTAGTCTGATCTGCCTGGTGATGTATGTCTCCATGCATGTGTGTCTGTCTGTATGTATTGTCAGCTCATGCACATATGGACATAGATTCAGTGGTTGTTCACTTTTAGCACCTTCTCAGAGCCAGCTGCTGCTCTAGGAACATCAAGGTAACACAGACACCACCACTACCCTTGATACAACTCAGCCTGAAGGGACAGCAGCAAGAGGGGCTAGGGCAGAGGTAGGAACTGCAGACAGCTTATGTACCACAGCATGATGTGAGGAATAAGACTGGAAAGAGCCAGGTGAGAATGACCCTGGTGGGGAACCTCAGCAAGAGTGGACCATCCTGAGGGGGGAGTTCCAAGCATGGGTGATGGATGTGATGTAGGAGGCTCTGCTACTGCCTGACCTCTCTGAGCCTTGGTTATATCATCTCCAAATGGGGTGCTCATACTTACCTTTGGGAATGTCGAGAGTAAATACAACAAACGCAAAGTATTTAGCGTACTTTTTAAAGAAAGCATTGTGAGTTATGTTTGTACATGTTACTATTGAGCTGTTTTAGGGCAGAGTATAGCCAGGCATGTTAGCACTTTGACCACTGGATGAGAAAGTGATCTAGAGGCAAGCCTAGAAGTAAAGAGATAGACAGAGATTTCTAAAAGCCCAGACCAGAGGAAATGAGGGCAGAAGAGGTCAGTGTGGCTAGGATCTGAGGTAGAGGAGAGAGACCTTGGGTGGCTCCGTGAGCTGACAGTGAACAGAGGAACCCGTTGAGGAGACACAGTCCCTTGCGCTCTCTGTGTTGGGTGTGTGTGTGGAGATGTGTCTGAGCTGGAGTGTGCAGGCCAGTGCACCTGCTCCTGGGTAATTGCTGCTCTGTCCTGTTCTTCCCTCTGCTGCCATCCTGGATTAGATCTCGGCAAAAGTGCATGTCTCAGAGGTACTCGCTCCTGCCAGCTACAGGCCAGGGGGAGGCTTGGTGTGTGGCCTCGG
Organism: Ellobius talpinus; assembly: GCA_001685095.1. Classification (NCBI taxonomy): domain Eukaryota; kingdom Metazoa; phylum Chordata; class Mammalia; order Rodentia; family Cricetidae; genus Ellobius; species Ellobius talpinus. Next base: position 8,831 of record LOJH01029959.1, read on the forward strand.
GGTCTCAGCTCACTGAGCTCCCTGCATGCTTTGGGGGCAACCAGCAGGGGCCTGGCTGTCTTTCATGTCTGGCCTCTCCTTCTCTGTTCACAGCCTGGATCTGTCTGAATTGGCCAAAGCTGCCAAGAAGAAGCTGCAAGCAGTGAGTCTGCCTCCACAAGCTAGGACTACTTAGAGCTGCCCTCCAGCCCTGTTGCCCCCCTCCGCCACCTCCCCGTGCCCTTGTGTTTGATCCTGGTTCTGCCCTCCAAGTGTGCCCAGAGCCTCATCATCCCCGAGGGGGAAATGGCCTGGATTCCCTTCTTCCTTGCATATGAAACCTCACTCACCCCTCAGTTCTGAGACAGGCTAGGTGATACAGGGGTCATGAGCTTCCCCGCATCACACATCATCCTAACAGAGCCTGGGTCCCCTTCTCTGCCTCTAGCTCAGCAACCGACTGTTTGAGGAACTGGCCATGGATGTGTATGATGAGGTGGATCGGAGAGAGAACGATGCTGGTGAGTGGCAGGGCGCCCTGTCCTTCAGTGAGTAAGAAAGGGTAGCTGGGGTGGGGGCTGCTTTGAGGCCTGTGGGGCGGGGCAAGTCCCTGCCATCCCAGGCTGAGCAGTGTTGAGCTGTGGGCAGCCAGTCGCCTCCCTCCCTGCCCCACCAGGCTCTGGAGCTCATCTTGCTCTGCTGCCTCTCACTTTGGCTGTCTCCCCAGCCCTGCTCCACCCCACCCCCACCCCACCCTGCATCATCCTTCCTGGCCACAGCCAGATTCCAGCCCAAACTCTGGGTCTGGCCTGGTGGGCCCTGCCTTGTTCTTCTGTTTGTCAGTGGGAGGGCTTCACTGGGCCTTGCCCAGCTTTTGTGTTCCTGGAGACCCTGCTTCCTGCAGCACTGGCCCTCTGGGAATAAGGAAGGCCTGGGGGGCTCTGCTTTCTCCACCTCTTTAAGGCCCTACTCACAGCGGGTGATCTGCTCCCTGCCCCTCCCCCACAGTGTGGCTGGCTACTCAAAACCACAGCACCCTGGTGACGGAGCGCAGTGCTGTGCCTTTCCTGCCAGTCAACCCTGAATACTCAGCTACTCGGAACCAGGTAAGGAGAGATGGGCAGGAGGCCTGGGTGGTTTCCTTTCTGGGTCTTCTGCCCTTCCTTAGCTTAAAGCCAACTCTCCTGAGGCCTCCCTTAGGGTCTGACTGGCTTTGGGATTTGGGGAATGGGATGAAGCTATTCTTTAGTACTGGTGGGTATTGTAGCCTCCTTCTGGGGGTTCCCCTGGGTGCCTTATGCCTTTGCTGGCCTGGGACTGCCATACTGCTCACTAGCCTGATGACGCAGGGTTGAGGTGTTTTTAGCTGTGAGCAGATGGGGTGCCAGGGTCCTGCTTTGCTGCTGTATTTTAGCCCATGGGCCAACCAGAGCGGCCCCTCGTGCTGACCTTGCCTTCTCTGCCTTGCAGGGACGACAGAAGTTGGCTCGGTTTAATGCCCGAGAGTTTGCCACCTTGATCATTGACATTCTCAGTGAGGCCAAACGGAGACAGCAGGGCAAGAGCCTGAGCAGCCCCACAGGTGGGGACCTCGCACGAGCAGGCCACGGCATTGTCAGGCCTTGGCTCCACCTTTGCTTAGGATAAACAGTGTGGCTGAGCAAGCCCTGTGTGACAAATCTTGTGTCTTCAGACAACCTCGAGCTGTCTGCACGGAGCCAAAGTGACCTGGACGACCAGCACGACTATGATAGTGTGGCCTCTGACGAAGACACAGACCAGGAGCCCTTGCCCAGCACAGGCGCCACTCGGAACAACCGTGCCAGGGTCTGCGCACTGTCCCTGCTGTCCCCTTCCATTCTCCTCCAGACCCAGCTTCATGTCATATATAGCTCAGAGTCCTGAGATCAAATGAGGTGGTCATCTCTGCCTCCGACTGGCTTCTGTCTCTCCAGAGTATGGACTCCTCAGACCTGTCCGATGGGGCCGTGACGCTACAGGAGTACCTAGAGCTGAAGAAGGCTCTGGCCACCTCCGAGGCCAAAGTGCAGCAGCTCATGAAGGTCAACAGTAGCCTGAGTGACGAGCTCCGGAGGCTGCAGAGAGAGGTAAGCACTGTGGCTGAGGGAGGGGTAGAAAAGCATCTAAGGCTCTGGGAGTATGGATAGCCCCTTCCCAAAGGTGGTACCTACTTTGACCCAGAGTTGGGTACCACTGTGTACACTCAGATCCACAAACTTCAGGCAGAGAACCTGCAGCTCCGGCAGCCACCAGGGCCAGCACCTACACCCCCACTTCCCAGTGAACGGGCAGAACACACACCCATGGGACCCGGTGGAAGCACCCATCGCAGAGACCGCCAGGCCTTCTCCATGTATGAGCCAGGCTCTGCCCTGAAGCCCTTTGGAGGTGCACCTGGGGACGAGCTCACCGCACGGCTCCAGCCTTTCCACAGCACTGTGAGCAGCCTGTGGGTCTTGGAGGGGGAAGTGAGGGTCGCACTAACACAGCTTGTCATGACACTCTATGCTACCTCCCACAGGAGCTGGAAGATGATGCCATCTATTCGGTGCACGTCCCTTCTGGCCTTTATCGGGTAAGTAGGACCTGGGGAGGAGGGTGAGCCCTGCACTGGTGACACACCAGCCCCTGACTGCAGGTGGAGACTGACTCTAGCCCTGTCTTGGCTTTCAGATCCGGAAGGGGGTGTCTGCCTCTTCTGTGCCCTTCACTCCCTCCTCCCCATTGCTGTCATGCTCCCAAGAAGGAAGTCGCCACACGGTAATTTCCATGGCAGCGCCCAGGGACAAGCATATGGGCTCTTGAGGTCCAGAAATGTCTACTCACCATAACCTTGCCCTCCATCCTCCAGAGCAAGCTTTCACGCCATGGCAGTGGTGCAGACAGTGACTATGAGAACACACAAAGTGGGGACCCTCTGCTTGGGTGAGACACCTATCGGTCTCTACCCAGCCCTTCCTTCTAGTACCTGAAGGGGAGGTGGTGAGGACCCAGCCATGTAGCTGGCTGGAACAGCTCCTTTTCTCTTCTCACCTGGGCCTAGACTGGAAGGGAAGCGATTCCTAGAGCTGGGCAAGGAAGATGAGCCCCACCCTGAGCTGGAGAGCCTGGATGGAGACCTAGACCCTGGGCTCCCCAGCACTGAGGATGTCATCCTAAAGACGGAGCAGGTCACCAAGAACATTCAGGAACTGTTGCGGGCAGCCCAAGAGTTCAAACATGACAGGTAGGATGGGCACAGGTTCGTGTTAACTTCTTTGTACTTGGGTGGAGGGTTAATACTAGGATCCTAAGAGTCTGAGAAACCCCTCATCTGATTCCTGCCCTCCCCTGACAGCTTCGTGCCCTGTTCAGAAAAGATCCATTTGGCTGTGACTGAAATGGCCTCTCTCTTCCCAAAGGTACAGGGGCCACAGAGAAGCAGAGTGGGAGGGCCTTGCATAGAGGGTGGGGCAGATGCAAGTGACCTGCCTGCCACCTGGGTGGAGGTGAGCACCCTGAGCCACAAATCTGTTGCCTGGCTTAAAGTCCAGGGTTCGACCTTTCCTTGCCCCTCCCTCCAGAGGCCAGCCCTGGAGCCTGTGCGTAGTTCACTGCGGCTACTTAATGCCAGCGCCTACCGGCTGCAGAGTGAATGCCGGAAGACAGTGCCTCCAGAGCCTGGCGCCCCTGTGGACTTCCAGCTGCTGACTCAGCAGGTGATCCAGTGCGCCTATGACATCGCCAAGGCTGCCAAGCAGCTGGTCACCATTACTACCCGAGAGAAGAAGCAGTGACCACTCTCCCTGCCCTTACCCACACCCTGGGACCTCACTGGCCATGGGAGCTGGGCCACTCCAGACACTAACCCACCCCCAACAGAGCCACTGGCACAAGTGCCCTTAGTGCCGCCATTCTCCTCTGGCATCCAGGTGCCCTGGTGCCTACCCCCTCAATCCCCAAGGGTGGGAATGTGAGGTGGCAGGAGCTTCTGTCTCCCACATTCCATGCCCATCACCCTGTACATAGATAGCATCCTTACCCTACTGATGTGCAGGAGCCTCAAGGAATTCCTCTCAGTCCCTCACCCTGCCTTCCAGGGTACCCTCAGCAAAGAGTGGGCCAGGGACACTCCACATGGGGCAGCTCCGCCTACTGCACCCTATTCCCATGAGCCAGTTTAGCCCTAGGGGGGCTGAGCAGGGGCATCCCCCTCGTTTGTACATTATCTCTGGATGTCTCTGCCCTGTAGCCATCAGCCCCCTCTTGCTGCTCTTTCATGCCAAATGGCCCCTGCCTAGAGCACAGGTCCTAACTTGTGTGCCAGGGTCCCCAGCAGCAAACACTGGAAAGTCTTCTCCTCTAACCCTTAATTTTAACTTTGTGGTAACTTGAGTGTCCCTGTGTGCCTGCAACTGAGTATGTGGACGGCAGTGCCGTTCCAGAGACCTGGCCCACCTGGAACTTTGAGGGGCAAGGGACCAGCATTGGGGGTCGGTGTCCCTCTCCCCTACCTGGACAGAGGGACTGTCAGGGTAACCAGCTGTGGTCCAGTTGCTGCTCCTACTTGTGCCCCTACACTAAACATAAAAGGAAAACCACTTCCCTCCCTCCTCTTCCCCATCCCCTATGGGAAGTGTGCTGGCCAGGCAGAGTACAGAGCACCCGAGCCTGGGGCTGGCTCCCCAGGGTCCCCAACTCAGCTGGTGGCTGTGGAACTGAGCCCCTCTCCCTAACCTCTGCAAGGCCAGCACCCACACAGTGACCCACCCCCGGAAACCTGGGGATCTGGCTACAGCTGGGAAGGCTGGCAAGACACTGACAGCACCCACCAGCTATTCTCCCCAACCACCTTCCCTAGGTGGCCCAGCCCTACCTGTGGTGGTGGGTAGCTGTCAAGACGTGTGTCATGTACATTTGTATCAAAAATAAATAAGTGACCATGTGCCATTTCTGATGTCTTAGAGGTTGGAGGTGGGGCCTCGTACAGTTGTTGGTTCTCGTCAGCACCCCTGTCACTTACCACGTCACATTCCCCATCCGCAGTCCTTGAGCGGCTGAGGCCGGATAGCATGTTTAAGGCTGTCTTGAGCTACAGAAATTAGGGATGGAGAAAGATGCGTGTGTATTGAGTGGGGGAGACCTGCAAAAAAGATAAGCAAGTGGACAGTGCCAGCACCTGAAGCGACCCTAATAGCCAGGGGGTGCCGGCTGCCCAGTTCGACTCTTAAGTCTCCCGAGGGCCGGTGACTTGAAGGAGAGTGGCTGAGGGCAGATACATTGCCCAACTCCGAATTCTACTAAAATAATTTAATTAGAAACAGGAATTTGCATCGGGGAAGCTAGAAGGATACTCTAACCAAATGAAGCCTCCAGGGCCTCTTCGCCTGCCGCCAGGGGGCGCCCGCGCGCGGCCCACGTGGCAGCGGACTCGGGGCGGAGCCGCTCAGTCTGAGCTCTCTGAGTCAGGGCCGCTATCCGGTGTGGGCGGGAGCAGGGGCCGTCTGCGAGACCGCTTGATCCGGCGCGAGGGCAAAGGCAGCCTCCGTTTCAGCACCGCTGTAGAAAGGCGAGAGGTCAAGGGCAAAGAATTCAAGAGGCTGGGGACACCTGCCGGGGGTCTGGGGGGTCTTCTCACCAGCCACTGTGTCCTGGCTGTCTGCTGTGGGCCCCCAGTAGATGCTCTCGCTCCTGCGGAAGTTCCGGTGCAATCGCGTGCAAAGCGTGGCCAGGGTGAGCAGGACCAGCAGGAAGGTCAGGGCTATGGCAGCCCAAGCGGCCTCTTCTGTGCGTGGAGTGGGGCCTCGGGCTACCCGAGGAGGCGCTGCTGCTCGAGGAGCTGGGGAAGCTTTGCCCGGGCAGGCACAACCCCCTGGATTGCCTTGCCCACTGGGCATCTGAGCCTCTGTCCTGGACCTATCATTTCCTCCAGGTCCCCCAGTCATCAAGGAGACAGGGGCCACAGATGAGGTTCCCAAAATGGGTTGCTGGGCCTTCGGGCTCTGTGAAGAAGCCAAGGAAGCCTTCAGGCCTGAGGGAGTGGATTGGAGACCAAGGGCAGCCCGGAGCCTCCTTCTCTTGACAACATTGAGAGAGGGCCGCCTGGGTCCTCTAGATGTCACCTCTACACCAGGAGGTCGCCAGCTCCGCAGAGCGAAGGCCAGAGTCCGGGCCTAAAGAGAATAAGAGGACTCACCCTCTGGCCTGCTTTGCTAATCCAATGCTCCCACCACCAAGACTGGGCCCAGCACCCCTCACCTGTACACACCGTCTCCCACACAGCTCCCCTCTGCTGGGGGCTGGCATCATGGGAGTGGGCCCAGAAAGAGTGTCAAGCAGAAACCACACACTCTTTCTCTGCTTCCGCCGTCGCCGCCTCTTCAACCAGTGGGCAGCCCAGGCTGGCTCTACCCATGCCATCTCCAGTGCAGTCCCCCATGCTGTCACCACCAGGGGCTACGAAAGAAGGGAACTTAGATCTAAGATGACGCAGCAGCCCTGAGTTTTCCCAAGGGACTGCACCCTTACGCAGAACAGTAGCTTTTTTGGGGGGGATGTTGGGACAGGGTTTCACTGTGTCCTGGAACTCTAAAAACCAACTGGCCTTGAACTCAGAGATCTGTCTGCCTCTGCCTCCAGAGTGCTGAGATTGAAGATGTGACCCACCATGCCCAGCTTTTTTTTTCCCTTACATTTTTGTTTTCTCTTTGTTTTTGGCACACACCTCTCACTGACCACTTACCCGGGCCCAAGTGAGATTGGAATCAGGAATGAGTGTGGGCTTAGCCACACACACATGGGCCAAGAAAGCAAGCTGGAACTTCAGCCAGGAGTGGGCACAGGGGTGGTAGAGGAAGGCGACACCATCAACCTGGAGGAAGAGTGGAAATATCAAGCCAGGCCCAGCTCTCTCCCGGAGAATCATAAATTCTCCTAGGTGCCAGGACGAAGGGGTTATCAGAAGGTGCCCTTCCACTTCCAGGGAAGGAGAAGGACCTTGGGTACTAATGTACCCCCTCCCTCCTTTTGAATGCACCTCTTCTTTCCATCAAGTGCAACCCCTCAAAGTTAAGCCTCTGGGCAAGACAGCATGGCTAATTAACTGTTAGACTCAGAACAAGCTCCCTTGCCCCTACCCATGGTGCTGGGGATCAATGCCAGGGCCTTCTTACCACTGATCTACATCCCTGGCCCTCAACAGTCTTAACTGTATTTCACCAAATGCAATAATGGCTCTGCAAGTCTAAAATCTAGACTCGAATAAGTATCCCTCAGATGAAGATCAGGTCCTCTACCTGTTGATTTTAATACATGCAGTCTCCCAGGAGTATCCAAACACACATGACTGCAGTCTCAGGATGGGAAAACTTTCATTGGTCATTATTCTTGCTAGATGCTATAAAAGATACCAAAAAATAATTCCTGGACCCTGAGGAATGTATAAGAAATGCAGCTGGGTCAGGCAGTGGCGATGCACACCTTTAATCCCCATACTCAAGAAACAGGCAGGCATATATCTTTGAGTTCGAGCCCAGCCTGGTCTAGAGAGTGAGTTCCAGGACAGCAGGGCTGTCAAGGTGAAACCCCAACTCAAAACCAAACAAAGGAAGGAAGGGAGGGAGGAAGGGAGGGAGGGAGAAAAAAGAGGCAGAAGAGATCACTGAGTGGAGAATGAGGGGAAGTACATTGCAAAAGCACACATGGGGATGCTGGGATGGGGCACAGCTGAAAGCATGCTTGCATGGAGCCCTAGGAACCCGAAACTTGGTATAGTACTGTGTGCCAGAAGGCATTTTGGAGGCAGGAAGTGCAGGAGTTCAAGGGTCATCCTTTGCTGCATAGTGAGTCTGAGGCCAGCCTGGGATCCATGAGAGCCTGGTTTTTGTTTTATTGTTTGTTTTTGTTTAAAGCATTTAGGATAAACTTGTGATAAGTAAACTATACTTCAGTAAAAGCTGATTTAAAAAATTAAAGGAAAGAGCTCAGGCATTAAAATGCAAAATACATTGGGAAATGGCGTGAGAATCTTTGCCAGTCNGGGGTGAGTGGTGAGGACCGCAGAGAGGTTTGGTTGTAATCAGACAGTGTGGCTTTGGATGTCATAGTGATTTTAACTGGGAGGACATTCCGGAGACGGGAAAGCCACAAATAGAGGTGTGAAAGAGGGGTGGACCATGAAGCCGAGAAGCTTGTTACCCGTAGAAAGAGTTGCTGTCACCTACCACTGAAAGCAAATCATATTTTATTGACAGCTGAGGTGAAAAGAGATGCATGATGAGCTAAGATAGCATGGGTTAACGGAGAAAGAGAAGCTTGTCAGTCTGTCAGAGGAGACAAATGCCTTCATAGCAGTAAACTCAGAAATGTTTCCAGGGCCCGTGAGATGGTGCAGAAGCGAAAGCCACCAAGCCTGGCAACCTGGGGTCATCCCTGAATCCATGTGCTGGCT
>LOJH01029960.1:5226-17258 GCA_001685095.1 Ellobius talpinus
CCCAGCACTTGGGAGGCAGAGGCAGGAGGATCTCTGTGAGTTCAAGGTCAGCCTGCTCTTCAGAGAAAGTTCCAGGACAGGTTCCAAAGCTAGACAGAAAAATCCTGTCTCAAAAAAACAAAAAAGAGGGGGCTGTAGAGATAGCTCAGTGGTTTAGAGCACTTGACTGCTCTTCCAGAGGTTCTGAGTTCAATTCCCAGCAACTACATGGTGGCTCACAACCATCTGTAATGGGGATCAGATTCCTTCTTCTGGTGTATACATAAAGTACATGAATAAATAAATTTAAAAAAAAACAAAAAAGAAAAGAAATTCAACAGAGCTGTGCACCATGCTCAGGGGCTTCCCTTTCCACATCTGCTCAGTAGTGCAGGAGAGACTTTTGAAGGCTTCCTCTGCTGCTCTGCCCCTTGGCCATCCGGAGCACGTGGCTTGGGGTTTCCAGGAGTTCGGGTTGACAGACTTGCCAGGGTGTCACTACAAAGTCCGGGACCACACAGCCTTCTGTCTAAATACTTCCGCTCAGCACAGCTGTGAAGAAGGTACCCTTGAGTTCTCTGGTAAACAAGGCAGGGCGGTTGCCTTGGTGTCTTTCCATCCCTCTCTGTCCCTTAGGAGATGCTCGCGGTCCAGACCTGAGAAAACTGTGCAACAATGAGACAAATGGAGCCAGAATTGCTCTGCGCTCTTCCCTTGCTGAATTGCCTTCGTTTGTAGCAGGGCTTGGCTGCCTTGTTTGGGAAAAGGCAGAAGGTACACGCTTCACCTGATGAAGGATTTCACACGTGTTATTAGAGTTGCTTTTTTAGCCATCCATCAGGGCTGTTGGAGTTTGGAAGGGTGGAATGTGTTACCTGGGAGGTAGTGAGTTCCCCAGAACTGTGAGTTTTAAACAGATGAGTAGAGACTTGGTAGCACATACAGAGCTTTAAGAATGAGATGGTCTCTTAAGTACATCTTAGACTTGTGACTGGGTTATAAATATTCTGCCATGGAACTCAAACAAAATGAGCTAAAACCACAAAAAGTCACAGGTTGGGCCATTATGAAGGTATGGTAGAGCCAGACAGGAAGGCAGCATTTGAGTTTTGATTTTGGAAAACATGGGATTTTCAGATTCTTTGCTGCTTTTTTTTTTTAAACAAAAACGTTACATAATAGTCACTGAATGTGCATGCTCCCGTGTGTATCTTCTGGACACTTGAGAGGACCGTAGCTCCTGGCTACCTGTGGGTGGGTTTAAGGCACTGTGATCAGCAGTGACGCTCGCCTCGTCCACCAGTGTAGTGTTGTCGAGTCTGATCCCTCAATGCTTTTCTTTTCTGCCATCTCCAGTCCCAGCAGTGTTTGAAGCAGCAGCTGGTCTGTCAGCCTGAGCCTCAAATCCAGGGGACTAGTGATGGAGCGGTGACTCTCCAGTTGGGACTGAGAAATGCTGTCTGTTGTTTGGGGGACCCAGCCTGTTCTGACTCAGGGCTGGGCTGGGGGGGAGGGAGCAGCGGCAGGCTTAGCTTTCAGGAGTGTTAAGCTCGCCATGGTATGCAAAATAGATTTCTTTAGAAATCAGAGGAGCGGGTGAGGAAGGCTAACCAAGAGAGCAAGTACATGAGGGAACGTAGGGGAGTGGAAGATCAGGGAATTGTGCAAATCAAGTGACTCTCAAAAGTGTTTTGAGAGAGGAGGCGACACATAGGACCTAGAAGACAAGGAGATGAATCTGCAGGCAGATTTTCAGTTTCACATCTAAGTTTATCTGTTGGGTTTTTTTTTTATTTTTTAAGTGTGCATGTGAGAGAGTCTACCTGCATGCAGGTTCTCATGGAGGCTTTGTGGCCCCTAGAGCTATGGTTATAAGCAGTTGTGGGCCTTCTGATGTAGGTGCTGGGGACTGAATGTGGGTCTTCTTCAAGAACATAAAGTGCTCTTACTTGCTGGCCCATCTTCCCATCCCTGCCATGGAACAGTAAGTGCTCTCATTGTCCTCCTCTGTTGTAAGCAAGCTTACCTAAAAACATTCCTGGGATGTCACTCTCCACTAGCCTCCTTGGAAAGAAATCACAATCGCCCTTCCCCAGCAGGAAAAACAACACTATTACGCAAATTCAGCTTCATTCTCACACACCACACCAAAATCTAGCTTCAAATAGATCAGGAAGAAGGCATCTTTTCCTGGACAGACAAGGGGGTCTGCTCTGGAATCTAGCTTCCTACGAGTTCCCGAGTGTTAGGTACTTGGCTTTCCCATGGAGTTCTTATACACAGTCACACCCGCTAGCCCGTGAAAGCCAGTCAGTCCACTGTCACTCTCCTCCATAAGTTCATGACCTTTCAAACCACACACCCTCAGCCAATCCAGAAGGATGCCCTGGCCCCAGAAGCCCTCTCCCTCCCTGGAATAGTTTCAGAGTTTTCTTCTAGAGTGTTCTACACATCATCTACTGCTGACTTTTAACCCTGCAAGGCTTTTTTTCTTTTCTTTTTTCTTTTTAACAAAACCCGGAATCCCCTAGCAACCCATGCTTAGTAAGCCACTCTGTCCCAAGCCCAGCTGCTTTTGCCTGACAGGTGTGATAGCTAGTCATGCACAGTGACCATGGACCCAGGACTTACGGTTCCCCTCTTCACACTGCTGGGGTAGGAGGACAGACAGGCAGAGAGCTGTCAGACGATCGGTGGACCCCAACTGAACCAAGAAGGCTGACGCATCCGGATTCTAGCCAAAGCAGTGCTCGAAGTGGTACACAGCCTTCCTCCCAGGTAGGCGGGTCATCCCGAGACACCTACTGCAGTCAATTGCCATCCCCCCTTTTCTTTCCATAGAGGATCCATATTGTTTGGAGAGGCTGATTAGCACATTTCCAGTTTTAACCCCCAGCCTCTGACTTCCTTGAGGAATTCTCCAAGGTTTATAGGGTTTGTACATCATACCTGTGAGTTGGGTCCAGGGATGTTCCAGTTGGTTCTTTGGAGTTCTAGGCATACATGTTGGATAATGTTTCCAGTGGTTACTAAAGCACAATCTCACCTCTCTAAAGGCTTTTGCCCTATAACCTGGTTGAAGCAAGGAATGGTTGCGTTAAAAATAGTAAGACAATAGTAGTTATATAGGGTAGTACTTTTGTCTTTTTTTTCTTTTTTTGGCAGCAGGGAGGGGCATGGAATGTTGGGACCTGAGAAACACAGTAGATGAGGTTATTGATAAGAAACTTTTGTAGAATTTCTCACGGTACCTTCTGGGTGTTTTTAAGGATTGTTTGAGGCCGGTGAAGTGTTTTCTGTGTAATATCTAATTTCACTAGAAAATGAAGGCCTTCCTCCGCCTTTCACTGGAGCTACGGTTCACACTGCTCTTTGGGGTTGTCAGGCTGAGGGAGTGGTTAGTGCTGCAACTCATGAGAAAGAGAGGCTAGGACCAGTGGAGAAAAGAGGGCAGAAAAAAAACCAGAGCAGATGTGCTTGTCCATGGAAAAGAGATAGCTACCTAGAGGAATGACCACTGGGAAGTGGTGAATGAAATGGGGTGGGGGCTGCTACAGCTTCAAGATCCCCAACGGGGAACAGAAAATGGACAGACAGCCCCAGTGCCAGTCACTTTCATCGGTGTTAGTCAACGAGAAGCCTCATGTGTGGGGACTTGAACAAGAGGCTGTGAAGTCAATGCAGGTGATGAGCAAATGTGTTTCTCAGTCACCGCAACAGCAACAGCAATGTGTGGGAGATGCAAGGGATTGAGGCGTTTGATTTCTCTTTTCTGCCTTTTCCTTCAATTCACTCACTGTGCAGTAAGTGGCCGAGTGGTTTATACGTCTGGGGAGACTGTCTTACCCAGGCGTGGTGTAATAGTGGCCACTCTCCCGCGTGAGTTCACTGATTCTTAATGATATCTGTAATTGTTCTTCGCATGCACTCATATTTAGTTGGAGAGATTGTTGGTGGGTAAATAGAAAAACTGCTTTTTATACACCATGTAAGTTCAACTTTATACTCAGGACCCCTAAGGACACTTTGTGGCTAAGTTTCTCTTATTTATCAAATCAAAGCTACAACCCCAAAGAGCAGCCTTTACTTGAAAGGAATATTGTTGCTGAGAGGGGTGGGGTAAGGGAGAAACTAGCCACGTAAAGATATTATACATTGCAGCAATCTTTTAAACATTTAATCTTTGTATGCATGCGTGTGTGCATGTGTTATGATGGGGATGGCCTGTGGGTAGAGGCCAGAAGACAACTCTGTGGAGTCTATTCTCTCTTTCCGTCTGCACACAGTTCCAAGGACTCAAACTCAGGTCAGCAGGCTTTTGCAGCAAGCACCTCTACCCATTATGTAATCTCATCAGCCCCATAGAATAACCTCTTGTCTTTAAGAGTGCCTTCTCCTCTGGTGTGTGTTGATGCTCGGTCTCATTCCCTCTGCTGTTCAGAGGAATGTTATCCCAACAGAACTGGCAAGACAGCCATGGCCCAGAGTCGGTTTCTTTAGATGTGTCATATGTCTGTTAGGGGTGGAAGGGCTCTTCCTTCTTCATTCTCCATTCTGACAATTCCTTCAAGATGGGGTGCCTCCAAGGTGGGGTACTCCTGACCTCTTTCTGCTCTCTGTGGGTGGGAGGAACAGTGATGACTTCTGTTGCCGGGCCATTTGGAGGTAAGCTGACGGCCTGGGCACCTTCTAATCTCCACTTCCTTTCTCTCCTGATCAAATTTGCCTTTAAGGATGGTCCAGAGTAAACACAGCAAACATGTCCATGGCTGTAGACAAGCTGTGATGCTCAATGGGAGAACACCTAATGAGCGTGCGCGACGACTCGGGTTCAATCCCAGCATCAAATAAATGAAAACTTCTGAGGAAAGACCTTGCGCATGATGGCAACAAGGTATGTAAGTCACCACAATCCAGCATCGATAATGTAGCAGAAACCAGAGGCCTGAACGAGACCAATGACTCTCTGCAATGGACACTGGCAAGTAGAGACATATGGATAAAAGGGTTTACTGCGTGACTCACTGTGTCACACTGCAGCTGCCGTGACGAAATCGATTTTTCCTTTTCTTCTTTTTTTTCTCTTAAATTTTATTTTGAGGGGGAGTTTGCAAGGGCAGAGGGTGGATACAAAGGGACAGGAAACTAATGGGATCTAGATGCATAATGCGGAAGACACAAAGATAAAAGGAAAATTTAAAAAAAGAATCACTGAACTGCAAAATATCACCATTCAAAAGTTCCAATTTCTCCTGCGATGTGCTTTTCATATCTTATTTTGAAAACTGTACGCAAATGAGCTGCAGCAGCCTCCACTCTCGTGTCTGTGTTCTCTGCACAATGGTGCAACAGTGTCTGTTTACTATAGTCTATTAACAAATACATATCCCAATTTAGACTTAGACAAATCATGCTTGGGTAGCCGAAGTCTTTTTTTTTTAAGGTTAAAAACAAAGTCCTCTTTAATTGTAGATCTACTGATTTTGCCTTTCTATAATTATTTTTGACTTTTTATAGTGTATTAGAATGTTCAACACCAGATACTCTGGACGAGAAATGAAGAGTTTGAATCATTGCGAACTCTTGGATGTGGGCAGGTCTCTGCTTCCTCTGTCCTTGGTAAAGCTGGATAAACTTGGTAAAAAACAAACAAAAACAAACAAAGTCCTTTTCTGGGCCTGTATCACTGAGTTGCTGCAGACCTGGAAAAGAGATTAGCTGGGGTCTTCCAAACACAATATATGGCTGATGGGAAGCGCCCTGGAGAACAAGGGGCATCTACCCTGTGTCCCAGCAGGTGCACGGACACCAAGAGCTCTTAGGGAACATCAATCTGGCTGCTGTAGTTTCCTTCACTGTTGCTGCTGGGCTTCCTGTGACTGAAGCTAACAGTCGTCCTGCCGGCACTCTGTTAAGTGCCTCGTAATCATGTAAAAAGTTAATTAATTCAACAAGCACTGACTAAGCCCCCCGCCTTGCACCACACACTGTTACGGGGCTACATAGCCAGATAAGAAGCCTTACACACTTGTCAAGTTAAGGAAAGGTGGAAGCGCAGGCAGGCAGACTCACGGAGAGACCCGGGTCTTTGTTGATGAACTCGATTCCCAGCTGACGGTTTGGCAGGGTGCTCTAGATAAGGTGGAGGTGGAGCAGGTCCCTGGGAGCCTGACCCTATAGTCTGCTCTCTAGTGCCTGCGGTGTGCCTGAGTTTCTGGCTTGGAGAACCAGCATGTGGTGGGGACCCAATAAATATTATGGAGTTAAAGGAGTTAAAGGCAGGTCATATTTTGTCTCAGAGTATGCAGAGGTGGTTCAGTCTCTGATCTTATAGACTTCTTCCCAGACCCCAGCTAGGTCATTGGCTGCTTTCCTCCTTGCCCACACTGATTGTGCTTATCAGCCACTTGCCACTTAGTAGGTCTCTGGGATAGAGAGCCAAGTTGAAAGAATAAAGTATTTCTCCGAAAGCATGTGGGGGTGCCAGCGATGATCATGTGAGCCTTGAGACTGGGGAGGTTGACCATGGAAGCAGCCATTACTGCCTTTCCTGCATATAGCTAAACTGAGCACGTGGAATAATGAAAGCAGTGACTAAGAAAAGGTAAGCCTACTATGTCAAGGATTGCTTCCTAGCACGCTTTAAAAAAGAGGTTAATTATCATTGTAGATAGCTAGAATCCTAGGGTTATCCAGGGCTAATAATGCAATTATGATGGCTTGCTAAGGAATGGAGAAATATATCGCTGATTGGTCCAAAGGTTTAGTATGGAGAGCTCAAGGTAGGATGTCACAGTGGGCTGCCCCAGGGTGGTGTCCACACAAGAAGTCTTTATTTTCTGTGTAGTGGAAGTGAAGCCTGGGGGTCAGGCGGATGCTCACGGGCTATGGCTGTGTCTTTGCAGGAGTCTTTCCCAGGCATCTTCATTTCTGATTCAGTCCTATCAGTTACTAATTGTGAGACTCAGGGAAGGTCACAAACCTTGAAGAAACTCATCAATACAATAAGATGATGACATCTCATTTGCCTGCTCCATGGTGTCTTGATAGGATCAAATTTGTTAGGACTTATAAAACGCTCTATAGAGCGCCAGCTCTCTATTTGCTGGCTACAGATGCAATGTGACTTCCTGCCTTATGTTCCCTCTGCCACAGCTCACGCCTCTAGCATCACTTTGTTTTTCCCACCATGATGAGGTGTGCTTCCAAACTCCGAGCCAAAAACAAACCCTCCCCTCCTTACGTTGCTTTGCCAGGTATTTTATTGCAGAAATGGAGTAGGTTGTTGCTACGACAAACCTGGAGGTATGGTTTTTAAGTCTTTGCTGAGAAATGTGGAAGACCTTGGAAAGGTGGGCTGGAGGAGCCCTAGAATTCTGTAAACACACTTCCTAAGCCATTTTTTGTGGGAGTTTGGGAGACCAGAATGTGGAGAGATATGCATACAGCAGAGCCCTGACATGTGAGGCTCTGGAGCGAATAAGCACTAAATTGGACTTAGGGGTTTTTGATCACTATTAGAAATTTTAGGGTTTGGGGGACTCTCACAAATGAACTAAACGCATTTTGTATTTGGAGATGTCTATGAGCCTTTCGGGATCCAAGGTGGGTTGCCATGATGAACAGTTATAAGAAGTGAGTTTTTATGATGGGTTAGTCTTCAGTGCCAAATAGATGGGATTTAGATTGACCCAGAAGACACATGTCTGTGTATGTCTGCGGTGAAATTTTCAGAGAGGATTAACGGAGGAGGGGGTGTGGGTGGTACCATCCCATGGACTTGGGTCCTCAAATGAATAAAAAGGAGAAAAGTGGGAAGAATGCTTTGTAGAGCTGTAAGATGTGATATTTGTGCCAAGACCTGTGTGTGTATCGCATACTTGGCTGCCCACGTAACTCTCTCATACAAGTTTGGATAGTCTCGATCATCCCTATAGAATACTGGTATGAAGACTGGAAATATTTGGCAGTTATAAAAATCCAGTAAGACCTTTACTGACCTGAAAATCTGAGTTGTAGGCAGGCCTGATTTTTGTTCTCGTAGAGGGAAGAATCGTTGACCTTGGTTTTTACAGGGTTTACAAGTTGTCTACTATTCCATATTTTCCCTTCTAATTCCCCTCTAAGTGAAAATCACATTCACTCCTGATTTCATACTCCAATCCAGGCATGAAGGATAGTGAAGTGTCCAAAGTCTTATGAGAAAAACCAGGTGCCACATAAATAATTATACTCCAAGTAAACCATAGAGAAGTGGAAACATTAGCTTTTGACTGTGTGAAAGGTGAGAAATAACATCTACCTAGGAGGCCAAGGAATGACTCACAAGTCTCTCTCTCTCTCTTTCTCTCTCTTCTGAATTTTGGACATAGTCTCCTTGATAAGGGAACCTTCCAGATCTTAAGGACCAGAGTAGACTGTTTCTTTGACAACCTTTTTTTTTTTGTCGGAGCCAGATAGCAGCACTGCTGAGTGGTCTCACTGCCTCCCTGTGAGGCCGAAGCTTCTGTGGCTAGGTTGGAGATTCTCCACCTCCTAACCTCCCAAAGGGTAGCCCTTAGGCAAACCCCTTAGACTCTCTGTTTTCTCATCTGGAAAATAGGTGTCATAATATTTACTTCAAGGGAATTTTGCAATATTTAATTGATGTTTGCAAAACCTTCTGAGATCTACAGATGAAAGGCCTCAGAGAAACACAACACAGTTATTAAAGAGAAGTTAATGCCTTTGTCAGCTCTTGGGAGCGATGCGCTTTTTCAACGTGTGCCCTCTTTGGAGAGCACTGGGCTGTATTGTTAGATGCAAAGCATGCTCACAGGAAGAACCACGTTTATTTGGTTCCCTGATCGACCTTCTGGACTTCAATTTAGTGTCATCCTAGACAGTCCTATCTTCCTGTCTTTTCCAACTTTTGAGGCAACAGCCTTGCTGTCTCCCTTCTGGTCAGAAGTCTTCCCCAGTGTCCCCGGGAGTGTGTTGTGAGGAGACACCCGCTGGGTGCGAGCTCCTTGATTTCAAACACTGCTTCCTGCTTTTTGAACTATGGTACACACCACCACGCTCTGGTACATACTACCACACTCATCTTCGATATCAGTGATATCTTCATTGCTTTCAAAACACAGGTCTGTTCTTTGTGTCTCTGTAATGAAAATTTGATGAATTCTCACTGAAAAGTCTCTCTCTGATTCTTTAGTGGGGAGGGGAGGAATGGGATTCCATCCTGATCTGATTATTCCCTTGCGTTTTGTCATTGGCAACATCACTTGGGTTTTGCTTTTTTCCCCCTGATGGTTCAAGAATAAAATGTTGATAATTTATATGTGCATTAGTTTTCTCAAACGGTTACCTTGAGAAGAGTGGGGTCGTATGTAGGAGACTGCTTTGCAAACTGTGAAGGATGTATAGACACAGTTGGGAGGCAGAAGACTTCCTGAGGCACAATGCAAGAACAATTAGCACAGCCAAGGCTGTACTGTATAGCTTTCCATAGATGGGTCTGGATAGAAAGTTAATGCTGTAGCGTTAGCACTCCTCCCCCATCTCCAAATGACTGCAGAAATCTCATTTGCAAGCTCTTGTCTGCTGATCGTCCGGCCTGTGAACACCTGCAGCACAGGGGAATTCACTACCCAGCCATGCAGTTTCTGTCAGTGTTCTGAAGCTCCTTATTGATTCAAAAAATCTTTTGTCAAAGTGGATCAGCTCCCAGAACTGGCTTCTGGTTCCTGCTCCTGTCTTCCCTATAGGGGGCTTTGCGATTTGTCTCTTGTGCATTCTCACTTGAATCTGCCTCTAGGTTGCGCAGGATTCCAGAGGTCTTATCAGTACTCTGTCCAACAACGGGGTAAGCAGCCTGATTGGCAGCAGAGTGGGTGGGAAATGCTGGGTCCTGGTGTTCTCAAGGCTACAGGGAACAGCACGTCTAGGACACATTTTATCATTTAGATGAGAGGCAGCTCTCCAGGCGCCCAGTACTGCTAGTGCCTCGGACACAGTTGGAACACATACTGTGACTGGATAAGCGCAGTGAAAGCCTTGCTGTGTGGAGGAGATGTGTTTTAATTCCTCCACAACACTGGAGTTTTGAGATGTATGCGCTAACAGTTTTGCACATGAAATATCATCGTGGAAAAACCACACTACTTTCTGTTGTTTCTGCCCTGAGAAGTAGGGGATCCCACTGAAGTTTGCCTGTGAGCCTCAGACTCCAGGAGCCTATGACACTAATTGGAATTTGGTTGTAAGAAGGTGCCACCATCGCACTTTTTTTCTGCAGCTCATTCCATACCTAGTCACCCGATTACAAACCATTTAGGCATTAAAATGTGGTTGTAGGGGCTGCAGAAACAGCTCAGCAGTTAACAGCATTTAGTGTTTTGCACAGGACCCAAGTTTGGTTCCCAGGACCCACATGGTTGCTCACAACCATCCCTAACTCCAGTTCCAGAAAATCCAATGGCCTCTTCTGACCTCAGTGGGTACCAGGCACATAAGTGTTACACATGCAGACATTCAACCTAAACACTCATGAACAAAAAATAAATACATATAGATAGAATATGTGTCCTTGTCTGAGTCACAGGTCCAATTGGGAGAGACACTGGGTATCCATCAGTCCAGTGCAAACCTGATATGCTCTCCTTGACAGCAACACAGCCTGGCTTGGGTGATATTTGTCAAGAAGCTATACTATAACAATCACTTGGCTGCACGTTCATACAGAAAATCATGCAGTCACTTCTCTCCTCTCTGCAGCAAGGCAGATATTACAGGTGCCCTTCCCAGTCAAGGAACAGAGACTGACACCAATACTGTGCATCCGTCACTATCTCCTACCATTTCTAAGGCGATGTGGATTAGTTCAATCAACAGGTCCATGAATCTCTCAGCAGTGGATCCCCAATTCCTTCTTTCAAGCCTGGGGAATCATCGCAAGGGATCTTTGCATCAAGATATAGTCTTGGGATTGCCTAGAACTGCGAACAGGCCTATTTTACTCACTCCATTTTCTCAAGTATACATGGATGCAATTATGATGAAACGCAATGCAGAAATTCTGCTAAACCACGGTGGGTTTTCTCACTATGCATTTTTATTAATTATTAGACTTTTCATAACTATATCATACTTATGAAGTAGTTTTAGATATACAGACATAATGATTAGAGAGTCTACAGAGTTCCTTATATATCCTGTCTTTCCTTCCCCATTTCTCTTCTTGCATTGTGTTGGCACATTATGACCAACAAAAGTCTGTAGTATTCACTACGCCTTAGGCTTGAATTTTTGAGTTCAATGAGTTTTGACAATTGCGTAATGACAAATACATGACTACAAAACACACAGTGTAGGGGCTGGCAAGATGGCTCAACTAAAGGAGCCTGATGCTAATCCTGATGATCTGAGTTCAGTCTCAGGACCCACATGATGGACGGAGAGGACTAACTCCTGCAGTCCATTTCACTACTGTCCATCAGTGTATCCTTCGCTTTCTCTCCCTACTCAGGTACCTCGGGACTCTTGATTGTTCTGGATTAGATTTGTGCAGAGAGCAGCATTTTTCAATTGGCTCTTTTTATCCATACTTATTGGCAATTTGTGTTTTTTCATGGACTAGCGGCTGATTTCTTTTTATTGTTAAATAACATTCCATTGTATTGATGTACCACCGTGTTCAAAGAAAATCCATTCTCCTCTTAAATGGTATCTCAGCTGTTTCCAAGGTTTAGTAATTATGCATGAGGCTAATATGAGCATCCATGTGCAAGGTTTTTATTCCTTTGGGTGAATACCAAGGGATGATTTTGCTAGATAGTATCATGAGTCTGCATTTAATTTTGTAAGAAATTTCTGAATTGTCTTCCATACTTTGTCCCATTTTGCAGTCCCACCAACTGTTAGTCAGCCTCGCTGTCCCACATCCTCAACATTTGCTGTTGTCAGTATTCTGAGTTTTCCTATCCTAATAGGTTTGATGTCTCACTGTTGCTTGAACTTGAAGTCTCTAATGGCACATGACATCTGGGGTCCGTCCGTCCGTCCATCCGTCC
>LOJH01029962.1:598-15969 GCA_001685095.1 Ellobius talpinus
CTCTCTCTCTCTCTCTCTCTCTCTCTCTCTCCTCTCTTCTCTCTCTCTCTCTCTCTCTCTGTTGCTTAGTTTTAATTATCAACTTGACACGACCTAGAATTGTCTGGAAAGGTATTCTAATGAGGGATTGTCTGGATTAGTTGGCCTGTAGGTATGTCTGTGGAGGATTGCCTTGATGGTTCATTGACCCAGCATATTGGTCTATGTCCTATGGCTTTGAAGAGACACAATGATCATGGCAACTCATAAGTTAGGGCTGGCTTACAGTTCAGAAGTTTAGTTCATTATTGTCATGGTAGGAAACATGGCAGGAAACATGGTAGTGCACAGGCAGACATGGTGCTGGAGAAGTTGAGAGTTCTACAATCAGATCTGCAGGCAGCAGGAAGAGAAAGACTCCGGAACTGGCTTTGGCTTTTGAAACCCCAAAGTCCACCCCCAGTGACACACTTCCTCTAACAAAGCCATACCTGTTTCAACAAGACCACATCTCCTAATTCCTCTCAAGTACTGCCACTTCCTCATGACCAAGCATTCAAATATATGAGCCTATGGAAGCCATTCTTATTCAAACCACCACACCCAGCCTACTGTGTGGTGCATCATTCCCTAGATTGGGCCCTGAAATGAGTTAGAGTGAAGAAAACTAGCAGAGAACAAGTAATCAAAATCCATGTGTTTACTCTCCCTCTGCTTTTTTTCTTTGGATATGGTGCTTCAAGTTTCTGCCTTGACTTCCCCTCTATAGTGGACTGCAACCTGGAATTGTGAGTCAGATAAACCTGTTTCTTTCCTAAGTTTCTTTTGGCCAGGGTGTTTTTTTTATCACAGCAACAGAAAAGTAAGCCCCCCCGTGTGTGTCTCTGTCTCTCTGTCTCTCTCTGACTCTGTGTGTGTGTGTGTTGTTTGTAATCCTCCACTAAGAACATAATCTTCTAATGATGAACAGGAAACATTCTAGACTGGCAGACAGCATCTTTTCCAGTTCTTGGGATTTCACATGACTGTAATTCTCCTTAATTTCTTTGAAGCTGTTGATGATAAAATCAGGTTTGAGTCTGAGCCCTTATGAGAGAAGTTGAGAAATGCTTGGGGTCTCTTTGAAGGTCTGGATGCTGTCCTTTTCAAGCCTATGCCTCTCCAAGGCTTCAGTGAGCCAGACACCAAGAGATACAGCAAGGTGGAGCCGGGCTTACAGCCAGTGAGGCCTCTTCAGTCAGGGTTTAACCCAGGGAACTCCACTGTGTCCTGGGGGCTCTCTCTCACCAGTCTCTTTTGGCTCTACAGTCCACCACATCGTCAGAGTCAGAGCTGTGCTGAGCATCATAAGGACACATTTCCATGGGCCGGACCTCTCAACCAGGAATGAAAGCATAACCTGGTAGCCTGATTCCCGCATCCTGGGTTTTCTAGCACACCTGGCTCTAAATCTGGGAAACTGGTTCTCAGTAAAGAACTAGTGTGGTGTGGAATGGTGAAGTAAGTTAGCTGCTTTGAAACTGGGTGTTTCTTAAAGGAAAGCTGGGGCTGGAGAGATGGCTCAGCGGGTAAGAGCATTGCCTGCTCTTCCAAAGGCCCTGAGTTCAATTCCCAGCAACCACANACCATCTGTAATGAGGTCTGGCGCCCTCTTCTGGCCTGCAGGCATACACACAGAGAGAATATTGTATATATAATGAATAAATAAATTAACAAATTAAAGGAAAGCTGGAGAGCCTCTGCGTACCCACAGCTGCCCTGTTGTGCAGAATTGAGACTATGGCAACAGTGCCTTTGCAGATTTTTCCCTGCCTGGGAACAAGGAGGATTAGAGCATGAAACATATGAAGTCCGTCTTAAAGGAAGTACCTGAGGTGTCTGTCTGTCCACCACGGTAGACAATCCAGTACAGATGCCAGACCCTCTCCAGACACAGGTGCAAGGCAAGGGTGTTCCGTTGACCATGGTGAGTCCTGTGCTGCTGGGATGGTCTTGTAATGTCTCGGTGGCGCTGTCTGAGGATGTCCCCGATGTCCTCTGGAGCTTTTTGCCGGCTCCTGAAGAGTTCAGGTGTCCTCACTTGGTTCTGTACCTTTGTGCCCAGTTCCCATTGGTCAGTGATTTGCGTCCATTTCAAGCCATGTACAGAAATGTATTTCAAGGACTTAAAGGGTTTAAATGGGAAAAGTGAATCTTGATTACATTTTTGAAGTCATAGCAAGAAGATAACCTTATAATCTCAAGGTAGGAAGGAGAGGCTTTCTTAAAGCGTCTGAAGCACAAACTACAAAGGGTGTCCTTGGGGGTTTTGCCATAGAGAAGAGTAAAACTCTGGCATCAAAGACACCATCAGCCACGTAGTAGCAGAAGATCCTTTTGATGAATATACCCAGGAAAGGTAGCTGGAGTTTAAAACTAGCTCCTAGAGGGCTGGTGCAGGTCAGGTAGAGAATTCTTACCCAGCATACAAGCGGTTGTGGGATAGAAATGAGAGACCGAAGGGAAACTGAAGTTTAGAAATGGGGATTCCTGGAAGACAAAGGTAGATAATCCACAAACACAGAACAAATGCCCATGGTGGCTCCTAACTATCTGTAATTCCCGTTCCAGGGCACCTGGCGCCCTCTTCTGGCGTCCACAGGTAAAGTACACCTGTGGTGCATATGACATTCATGCAGACATACATATAAAATAAAAATAAATCATAAAAAATTAAACAAAGGTCCACTTATTAGCTAGTGGAACTGGCAATGCCTTAAAAATCTGACTATTGCACAATAGCTCAGAGGTGAGTGGAGACTTAGGTGACCACTGACAATGAAACAAAATAATGGACTATACAAAGAACTGTTCTTGAGCTTGAGAAAGGGGGGAAGTTCATGCATCCCTCAACATGGGTGAGCTTCCAGCTTAATGATATAAACTCGATCTCTTTAAAAAAAACTTTTTAAGAAATGTATGCATTTTAGTCTTTTTAAAATGTATGTATATATGTGTGTGCCTGCATGAATTTGTATATTTGTCATGTGTGCAGGCACCAAGAGAGGGCATCAGATACTCTGGAACTGTAGTTAAGGGGGTTGTGAGCCACATGACCGGGGTGCCAGGAACTGAACTCGGGTCCTCTGCAAGTGCATTAACTTTTGACCTAGCTCTCTAGCTGGTTTTATTTTTTTGTGACAAGGTCTCACATTGCCCAGGTTGGCCTCTAACTTGCCATGTCTCTGAGGATGGCCGTGAACTCCTGATTATCATGCTGCTGTTTCTCAAGTGCTAGAATTGTAGGCCTTGTGCCATCAGGACCAGAAGGTCCTGCTTTTTTTTTTCTTTGCCACAGCTGTTGTTTCTCCTCCCTTTCCCCAACCCCTCCCTCCTGCTCCTTCTCCCTCCTCCTCTTGTAAAGGAGATTTAGTGACAGAATGGTGCTTGGCCCACAGTTTTGTCTGTGTCTCAATGTATGTTTCCTGAGAGTAAAGGTGTTTCCACAGTACAGTGGGGTTTTTACCTTCTATGTTGTAGATAAGCTTTTGTATTTCAGTATCCTAAAATTTCCCTTTGAAAGGAGCAGTTTCTGAAAAGAGTAGGCTAGGTGTCATAGCAATGCTATAATCTAAGAATTCAGTAAGTTGAAATAGAAAAAAGGGAATATGTTTAACATCTAGGCTACCTACATTTTTATAAATAGAGGAAAAATGAAAGATGGAAGGAGATCGGTGGAGCTTGTTTCTGACAGTGTTTTTGGCCGCTTGCAACCCTGGCATCTGAGCCTGGGGTGTCAGAGAGAGTCTCTGGGATTCTGGGTTTTTTTTTGAAAAAAAAAAACATATTTAGTTTTTATTTCTGTGTGTGTGTGCATGTGAGTGCTCACAGAGGCCAGATGAAGGTGTGAGATCTCCCATCACTGGAGCTACAAACATCTGGGATGCTGGGAACCAACCCCAGATCTTCAAGAGCCACAAGTGCTCTTAATCACTGAGCCATCTCTCTAGCCCTCCTGATTTTTCCCCAAAGATTTGTTTATTATTGTTTTATATGTGAGTGTTTTGCCTACATGTATGAACATCACATATGTGCAGTTCCTGTGGAGGCCAGAAGAGGGTGTTGGAACCCTGGAGCTGGACTCACAATGTGGGTCCTGGATCTGAACCTGGATCATCTGGAGGAGTAGCTGGAGCTCTTAACCCCAGAGCCATCTCTCCATCTTGATTCTGGTTGCTTTAGTCAGTTGTTTCTTCTGTGTAGATGTCTGTCTGTCTCTGGAGGAAATGTTCCACAGTTCATACTTGTGACTGTCTGGGCCTCTGGGCTGCAAAGATGGTGTTGATAACTCAGGACCCACAGGGTAAAAAAGGGAGCTGCGGAGGGTTAAGCCAGCCTTTCCAGTTTTGTTCTGTCATTTGAGAAATAAGGAAGCAAACCCACAGAGGTGGTGAGTCATCAAGGGCTAGGGATCTTTGAGTGGTTCTCAGCAGTAGCTGGCAACTCCCCCACCCCCACCCCCCCGCCTGTTAACTCATTTTCTCATGTTGGTTAGTTCTTGTTTTTTGTTTTTCTCTTCTTGTACAGCACCCCAGGTGAAGCTTAGTAATTCTCAGCAGGATGCATTCTTGTGCTCATATTCTTTCTGTTTCTCTTGTTGTGGTTGTTTGGTTGGTTTGGGGGTTGTGTTGTTGTTGCATTTTACTTACTGCTTTTGAGACAGAGTTTTGCTACATAGCCATGGCTGGCATATTTGCTATGTAGCTCAGTCTGACCTTGAACTTAAAAGACTGCTCCAGCCTCAGCCTGCCTGAGTAGTGGGATGACAGGAATGCACCAACCACCATGCTCGTTTCTAGAATTGCTTGATAGACTGCCAGAGTCTGCTCAGTCCTTGGGATTTAGCCTTCTCTATGAGCCTTGAACTTGTGAATGCTTTTTTTTTCTGGTTTTATGAGACACGGTTTCTCTGTAGCTTTGGAGCCTGTCCTGGAAATCACTCTGTAGACTAGGCTGGCAGAAAACTCATAGAGATTCACCTGTCTCTGCCTCCTGAGTGCTGGGATTAAAGGCTTGTGCCACCACCACCTGGCATAAATGCTTCTTTAAGCCTCCATTTGTACTTGGTTGTACCTATCTTTTAGAACATTGTGGTTCTGCCCCATGGTATTTGTGTCCGTGCCTTTGGCTGTATCCCTGATCTTTGGTTATTATTATTTTTTTTGTTAGCTACACTTAGGAATCACTTTCTTAGAAAGACATCCCCAGGCGGGAGTCTCCCTTACAACCTCACTCTCTCACTCTGTGCTACTGAGAATATTCTCCTGCATATTGTACCCTTTCCCTTTTTATTTCTTGGAAGCCTACATCAATTTAGGAAGATACTGTTCTGTTGGTGATCCATTTCCTCCCACCCTGGCATTGGGATGAAAAGAGCACAAGGCACAGTCTCTCTTTGTCCTGCCCAACACTGCTAGTGCCTAGAACAACACTGGACATTTTATGTCCTTAGTTTAGAAAGTCCCCAGTACCATCCTTCGGCTCTGTGATTTGCCTAGGCCTCATAATATTCGATATATAATCATCACCATTGGCTAAAATTGTAGCAATAGGATCCAAGGCAAAATCAGCATGAGGAAGGAGAAAGGTAACTAACCCAGGTACGAGTGTCTCAGCTCCTCTACCAGATGCAGTTGATCTCTAGGGTGTAGGTGCCGCAGCACATACGCCCCTCCTACTGCGGAAGCACAGTGGACAGGAAGTATTTGATCACAGTTCCTCTCTGCTTAGTAGGGACCAAAGTCGCAGTCTCAGTACGGGCTGGTCTTACTTTGACAACTGCTCGCTATCAGGTTCTTGGATGCCAGTCAGTCAGGAGGCAGCCTCGAACACAGAACTTTCCAGACACGGTAGTCTCAGGCTGGCCATTCTGCCTTCCTGTGCTTAGGATGGGGGTTCTCTGTAACACTTGAGAAGGAATGAATCTAAATGGATCAGTTCCATGTCACTGCAGCGCATGTCATCAGACCTTATGACACTCCCCTCCACACACACATGCACGCACCCTCTGAGGGCCCAAGATGAGCTCTTGAGAAGGGAGACATCTGCTCTGCCCATCTTGCTCCTTGGTCCCCAGGTGCTGAAGCACAGCGGCTCCTCAGAGGTCCTCAACAAGCTGTATGACACAGCCGTGAACAAGCTGGAAGTGCTCAAGAAGGACTATGATGCCCTGAGGAAGAGGCACAGCGAGAAGGTCGCCATGCACAACTCAGACCTGAGCCGCCTGGAGCAGCTGGGGGAGGAGAACCAGCGCCTGCAAAAGCAGACAGAGATGTTGACCCAACAGAGGGACACAGCCATCCAGTTGCAGCATCAGTGCGCCCTCTCTCTGAGGAGGTAGGAGCCCAAGCTGGGTGCCGGCAGTGTGTGTTGGGGGTAGCAAAATGGGTGTCTTTTGTCTGGGGCTCCTGTCTTTTGTGGGCTTCTGCTCATCTGTACGATTTCCAGGAGAAAAACAACCAAGAGCATTGTGTTGTTCCAGTCAATGAGAACATTGTGTTTGATGCTGCACTAGACTTGAAATGATTTCCTTTTCTTTCATCTGAGTGCGCTGTTGTGTCCTGAGTACCCTGACTCCTAGATTTCCTTATAAACCTAGCTTTCTATAGTGGCTACCCAGCTTGCAAATGGGAAAGGTATATCCTGGGCAGCATGTCCCTTGAAATTTCATTTTTATTAAGGACCATTGCTTTTAGATATGATTACACCCTGGACAGTGTTGCATGCAGTGCATTCGTGCAGTGTATAAGTTCTCTGCAGTGTTCATTGGGTTTCTGTGAAAATTCTCTGTATATAAGTAGATTTAGGAACTGCTAGTTTGGACCCAGGCTGATGTCTCTGCTGCAGCATTCAGGAACATGACTGTTACTGTTTGGTGCTGGAGCCCCTAAGGGGCCGGTATTCTTAGGCACACATCTCAGGACATGTTGCTTGGGTGCAAGATGCCTCCTGGGCAGGAAGAATGAGCTAGCCTCATGACCTTGTTCAAGTGCCCAGGTTGCAAGGCTATACTAGGTCTATCTATAAAATGAAGTGGTTGCATAGTGAGTCATCATGAGGCTATGTTTGCCTTTCCTATGCTGTGATTCTGGCATTATTTTGTTTTTTTATATTGTTTTCCCTCCCCCCAAATAGCATAGCTTGATTATAGGAGAAATGTGCTGTTCTTTTTAGTAGAGTGGAGAGCATGCAGTCCTCAGTTCAATTTCTGGCATGTGTTAAAGCCTGAGAAACATTCCAGGCCCAGGGCACTAGCACTCTGTGATTATTCTCTCTGGGGTTACAGAGAGTGACCTCAGTCAAAACTTTATGCTTGACTGTGTACAGTGGGGCTGGTGCAGGGGGTAACAGTCTCACAGCTGACATGCAGGTCCCTGCCCCTCCCACCTCGCATTTTCCTCTGCAGGTTTGAGAAAACCCACCACGAGCTGAGCAAGGCCACAGCTCAGAACAAGGACCTTCAATGGGAGATGGAGTTGCTGCAGTCTGAGCTGACAGAGCTGAGGAGCAAGCAGGTGAAAACTGCCAAGGAATCTGAGAAATACAAGGAGGAACGCGACGCTGTGTACAGCGAGTACAAGCTCATCATGAGTGAGCGCGACCAGGTTATCTCCGAGCTGGACAAGCTACAGACAGAGGTGGAGCTGGCGGAATCCAAACTCAAGAGCAGCACATCTGAAAAGAAGGCAGCCAGCGAGGAAATGGAGGCCCTGCGGCAGGTAGGCAGTGGTTCAGCATGGAAGGCGGCCATAGAGTTCTTGAGGGCTGAATGAGAAGGTCTGAGGGGGCAGGGGCTTTTCTTTGAAGTGGCTGGGTTGTGAAATACCACTCAGGCCTCTGCTGATCTTAGGTTTGGTGTTTAACTTTAGTCTGGGATCCAGAGAAGAAATGGGACAGAGTGTCTTGCCATTGTCCAGGACACAGGAAGACATCAGAGGACACGCACAGCTGAGTGGGTGCAAAGTGCCTCCTGGGTAGGAAGACTGAACTGGCCTCATGACCTTGTTCAGGTGCCCAGGCTGCCAAGCTGTATTATATCTATCTATAAAACGAAATGATTACATAGTAAGTTGTCAAGAGGCCATGTTTGTCTCTTTCATGCTGTGATACTGACATTGCTTTGTTTGTTTGTTTCAAAATAGCATAGCTTGATTATAGGAGAAATGTCCTGTTCTTTCTGGTAGAGTGGAGAGCTACATTTGAGTAATCACAGACCATCTTGAATTATCTCAGACTGACTCTCTGTGAACAAGGTCCCAAGACCAAAGTTCTTAGCTGCATAGACCTGTTGGCCTCATGGGTTCAGAAGAGCACTCTTGGGGGCCTTTGTCCACCAGCCATCTGTGTACTCAGAGGAGTTTCTGGTTTTCTTCTCAGGGCACTTTGGAGTTTAAAGTTCTTGTGTGCACAACTTTCTACTGAGTTGAACCAAGGCCTTGTCTTAAAACCTGCTCCCTAGGATGCTGTTCTTGATTCATGCCTCTACTCCGTGATTCTGATTTTCTGTGTAGGTCTGTTAGGGTGCAAAGTATTGCATGGGAAACAGAAAGCAGGGTCAGGAAGCTTGGCAGGGTGCTCTGCAGAGATGGCTGTGTACCGGGCATGAGGCAGGGTGGGTGGTATGGGAATGTGGGTGGCCGGGCTACCTGTCTTGTGTGCTTTCTGTTACTGTGATAAACTCCATGACCCCAAACAACTTGTTGAGGAAAGGGTTTATTTCATCTACCAGGAAAGGGTTTATTTCATCATTGTGGGAGGTCTGAGCAAGAGGTTCAGTAGGGCAGGAGCTTGAAGCAAAACCCCTGGAGGAATGCTACTCACTGGCTTGTTCCCAGGACCACATCAAGCTACCTTTCTTATATGTCTCAAGCCCACCTGCCTAGGAACTGTACTGCTCATATTGCTGGACCCTCTAATATCAATTTGCAATCAAGAAAATGTCCCACAGGGGTGGGGAAGTGATCCAGCAGGTAAGAGCACTGGCTGTTCTTCCAGAGGACCCAGCACCCACATGTTGGCTCACAAAAATCTGTAACTCCAATTGTAGGGAATCCAATGCCCTCTTCTGTAGGCACAAGGCACACATGCAGTGCACATACATATATGCAGGCAAAATACACACAAAAATGTAAGAGTAAATCTAAAAAAATACATTAAAGAAAATGATGTCCCACGGGCATGCCCGCAGGCCAATCTGTTAGAGGCAATTCTTCAGTTGCATTTCCCTACTCTAGGTGTGTCAAGTTGACAACCAAGATTAGCCATCACACCGGTGGCCCTTCTGCCTGCACTGAATTCTTCTATGCTCAGGTAGAAGTGGGGGCTGTGAGGAGGGGGAGGGACTGAGGCTCTGTACTGGAGTGTGAGCCTTCCTCATTTTCATGGCCTCTCGTCTCTCTTACACTGCAAACTGGCTGTGATAGTCACATTTGTCCTAGAGGGATGGTTTTCAGGTGACACAAACAGAAAACATGGTTAGCCATTACATCCTCATGGAGTTATAGTGATAGGAGTCTTTCCATTACTGCCCATTTAGAATGAGCACAAGCCCTGTGCAACTGTTTGTATGGTAAAATGGGCCAATAATGGCAATCCCATACAGAAGGATTGATGTTCCCAGGCAGTTGGGTGAAGGTCAGTGCCAAGAGGAACATGTAGTACAACAACATTTTGTGTGTGTGTGTAGGTATATATGTGTGTGTGTCTCTCTTTCTGTGTGTGTGTGTCTGTATATATTTGTTTGTCTCTCTCAATCTGTTGTGTGTGCATGTGTGTATGCATATGTACATCTGTCTCTGTTTCTCTCAGTATCTCTCTCATTCTCTCTCTCTCTCTCTCTCTCTTTCTCTGTGTGTGTGTGTGTGTGTGTGTGCAGGGCCTTGCTCTCAGTATCACTTGTTCTACCATTGATCCACCTGTTTTGTCTGACATTGATAAATTTTAGAAAAAAGAATTATGTAAAAAAAACCAATCTTCCTTTCTTCCTTCTTTCTTTTTTTCTTATATATAGGGTCTCAGTTTGTAGTCCTGGCTAGTCTAGAACTCTCTGTATAGAGCAGGTAGGTTATCCTTGAGTTCAGAGATGTACCTCTGCTTCCTGAGTGCAAGTGCTGAGATTGCAGGCATACACTACCATGTACACCCATAAAGGAGCTTTTAATAAGTCAATTTAATGCACTAGAATTTGGTGAATGTCATAGATAGTCCACCTGTTCCTTTTTGTTTTCCTAGTATCTGAGTGTGGGCCTGCTGAAAACAGAGATGTAATATCAGGTTAGGAAATCACAGTGACAAGATAAAACAAAACAAAATACAAAGCAAAACAACACTTTGGAGAATGACTAAATTGGTTTCTAGACTTGTTGGACACCTACTGAGTGACCTTGTGATAGGACAGCAAGCCTGCTCCATGGGATTTCCAGATTTCAGAAGTTACCCATGTAGGCTATGGTCATGCACACAGAAAAATATGCAGATCACCCAGTACCCCCTGGTGCTGGCCTCTTTAACGTGGAGGCTTGACCTCTGAGCCACAGCCCTCAGCCCTTGGTACTCAGCACTCAGGCAATCAGGCATGCCCTTTAGTCTGAGTCCTCTGGGCCTGTGCAGGGGGGTGTTGGCTGGGTGACAGGTGGCTTGTCAGCTGAGGCAGGAATCTTTTTCCAGGCACTGTTCTGAGTCAGCAAGCAGCAGAGGAGAACCCCCTGCCTTACACCCACCTGCAGCCACTTGAATTCCCATTCTTAACTTCTCTGCCCATTGTTTTAGATTCATGCCCCACTGACACTAGCCAAAAGGAAGCCAGAGCTGTGGTCCTTAGGTGTGATGTAGCCCTGGGGAATGATAACCACATTGTTTGGCCACCTGTCCAAGGTCAGCTGGATAGGCCTTTCAGTTCATCTGGATTCCTGATCACAGAGTGTCTTGTGGAGTTTATCTTTGCAAAGTTCTCCCAGGTCCAAGCTTACTAAAGGGAGCACTGTGCCATACAAGGGCTATCTGAGATACCATGGCCAGCTGTGCCTTCCCACTGCCTCTGGGTACAGCTGTGTCTGCATGAGGAACTGAGTTCAGCTGTGCAGGCAGAACAGCAAGATAGTACTTTAGGGGGGCCCTGCCACAGGGAAGGTGTCCCAAGTAGAAACAAAACTTTCATGCCTGAAGTCATATTCGCTGACACACAACTGGGGCCTTTGGTTGGGCAGTGTATCTGCTGGGGTCTGGGGTGTAGCCCCTGGGCCCTTCTTGATGGCCCCTAAAAAGTTTCTGAAGTTTTGAGAAGTTTCTGAAGCAGCCTGTATCTTCCCAAGCCCACGCATCAGAAGTACCTGGGGCCGCAAGCCCACTAAGGATGTCAGGGTGAGACCCCAGGCTGAATTCCTGGAGGCTGAGACCTGGTGTAAAGGTCAGCAGAAACATCGGCAAGGGCAGTACTGTTCTATTGGCA
Organism: Ellobius talpinus; assembly: GCA_001685095.1. Taxonomy (NCBI): domain Eukaryota; kingdom Metazoa; phylum Chordata; class Mammalia; order Rodentia; family Cricetidae; genus Ellobius; species Ellobius talpinus. The sequence goes on from LOJH01029962.1 coordinate 12,063, forward strand.
AGTCACTGCTGGCTTCCTTAATTAATTAATCAGATTGAGGGATCAGCTAGAGGTCAGTTGCCTGGACTGTCTTGGCTCCCTAGTTCCACTGTTACCCTAATCTCCCTACCCTATCTTACTAAAGTGTCTGAGGAGCAGTGTTTAGGGTGATTCGTCTCAGAGGCTAGCAATTTGGAGAAGCCCAGTGGGAATCAAGCGGAGGCAGAGGTGGATGGGAGGCACCCCACTCTCCAACACTGGTTCTCTGTGCATGTGCAACTCCTGTGCGCAGTGAGGCCAGCATCCTGGGCAAAGGGGAAGAGCCTTACAGGGAGACAAATGCTGCTGTGTTTCAGATGGAAGTGCCTGGGCTCAGTGCTTCCCTTGAAACTCAGAACCTCCACTTTGGAACTGGTTAGGTTTCTAGTTCAGAAGGCTAGGTAACCCCTTTCACTTACCTCTTGCCCTTAGATCAAAGACACAGTGACCATGGACGTTGGGAGAGCCAACAAAGAGGTGGAAATCCTCCGAAAGCAGTGCAAGGCGTTGTGCCAGGAGCTGAAGGAAGCCCTCCAGGAAGCAGACGTGGCCAAGTGCCGGCGGGACTGGGCCTTTCAGGAGCGGGACAAGATTGTGGCAGAGCGTGACAGCATCCGGTAAGGGTGCTCTTGGATGGGTGTGGTCCTGTATTTCTCTTGAACACTGAGGTCTGTTGGTAGGGTCATTGGCCATGTGTCCAGGTAAAAAGGCAGGGACTACGGCACCTCTTTCTCCCCCTTAGCTCATTCTTGCCTCATCTCTTGTCTTTAGGATTTTTCTATTGTAATTACTTTCTGCTTCAATTTTGGACATCTTGAGTGTGTGCTATGACCAGGTCAAATCCACCTTTCTCTTTAAGGTCTTGATAGAAGCAACTTGCATGAATGTGACTGTTGTTTTTTTCCTCTCTGTGCTGCTAAACGTCCATTGTGTCAGCATCTTAGGTTCCTGAATAGCAAGAGTTTAGAGGAGATTGCCATGTATCTATGGGCTCTGGATCAGGGGTGGGGGCGGGGAGAGGCAAGGCCCACTGCCATTTGAACTAGAACTTGAAGCTTGAGTGCAGTTTCCTCAGCAGGAGAGGAAGTGTGAACATTGTAGATGGAGGGCCTGCACGTGTGGCCTTGTAGATGGAGGAGGCACACGTATGTTCTCTGAGGAGAGGGATTTAGATGTGGCCAGGTCCTGGTCTGGAAAATCACAAGGAGTAGGGTGACAATGTCCTTGATTTGGGTTCTGAGGGTCTTGACGGGAAGCTAAGGAGTGTAGGTAAGATCCTGAGCTGGGCAGAACCAGGGATGGTGGGGGTGGTACAATGAGTTGGTCATTGAGGGACTCTGGAACCCCCGCCCCAGGCTATGAAAGGGTCAAACCTGTGCCCTAGCAGGGAGGGCCAGGAACTGAAGGTGGATGGTAGGTGCTTGGTGTGTGGTGTTGTAAGAGCTGAGGCCTCTAGGGTGTTTCCTGTGTTCTTTTGCTGTGACTTGCTTTCCAAGAGTGGGATCTTGTTCTTCCAGAGTGGGATCCTGGGCTGGCTGTGGTCAAGGAGGTGGAGGTTTCAGGCTGTGCAGGCTTGGGGACCAGCTGGAGGGCTCATTATTTTGGAGATGGCCAAGCACAGGCTCTTCTGCTATGGGCTTGTGTATCCTTCTAGGTGGAGGAAATTTGGGTTTCTTTTTTGGAGTTCCATTGGATTTCCCCATTGCACCTAAACAGAACTACAGAGACAGAGGGTTGAGTACTGGCTAAGGGCCCCTCAGCCTGGTAGTGGCATGGCTAGAAAGCCCTGCATATGGTCTGTTAAGGAACTCATGGGTGTTGGAGCACAAAAGCCCACCAGGGGGTGCTCCACTGCCATAAAACTCATGCTGGAAGGGTGAGTGTGTGGAACATGGGCCTTCTGCCCCAGGGACATGGGCATTGAGGTCTGACTGGTGTCTTTGGTTACATGGTGGACTGGTCTGGGTGTTTGACGAGACTGGACCTAAGGAATAGGGGCTGACAGGTGGTGTGGTACAGACCACAAGCCCTTTCTGCATTCTTGCCATTCGCAGTGACCGTGACTTCTCCTTTCTCTACCAGGACTCTGTGTGACAATCTGAGGCGGGAGCGGGATCGGGCTGTGAGTGAGCTGGCTGAAGCCCTTCGTAGCCTGGACGACACCCGGAAGCAGAAGAATGATGTCAGCCGTGAACTTAAGGAGCTCAAGTAGGCTTGGGTGTTATCAGTGTGGAGTGGGCTTATGCCTAGGCTGTCCCCTCTGCCTTTTGGGTGAGGCAGCCTTGAGTGTACTGAGGAGGGACTCATCTCTGTTTTCCTTCACTCTGCCTCACTGTGCAGTCTATAGAATGGGTTTGAATGTTGACAGTTCTCAGAAGATTGTACCAGTCCCTTGATAGCTCATGGAAGGATGACAATACCCCAGACAAGGCACATGGCATGGAATGTCCTGTTTCCAGGCAGTCCTTTTGGGGACAAACATGCCAACATCATTTGCAGCTCATTCATTTCCTTATTCACGTAACACAAAGTGTATTGATTCCTTAGAGGCACAAAGCAAATAACACCAATTAGACAGACCACACTGCTGTAGTAACTGGGCTAAAAGTGCACAGGAAGAGAAAGTCAGCCTGACCCTCTCCCCAGAGTAGCACAACTTAAGTGAACGAAGTAACAGCAGACAGTTTTCCAGGGAATTATAACTGGGGCTTAGTAGTCTGCTCTACCTGTGTTCTGTAGATGTCCATTTGGAAGGCTGTTTGGGGTGTTGGGTACCTGCCTTTAAGTCACAGCACCCAAGAGGGTCATTTAGACACTTGGTAGCACTTAGATATGAATAGGAACTATAAAGTACAGTTTAAAAGAAATTGCCAGAGCCCAATAACTTAGAGTCTGCACTCAGATTCTACCTGGGAGGCAGCGGCTCAGCTCACCATGTGATAGTTCCAGAGTTGACAGGACAGCGGAAAAGTTAACGTGTGCACATGCAGGCGGCCAAGCCTCACACAGTGAGTGAGTCCTTTCAGGAGGGAGTAGCAGCTTCCCTTCCTCCCATTTGAGATTAGTCAAGATCAGTAGCTTCATTATTTAATAACCAACACCAGAGCTGGGTACTCTAAGGAATAGTTCGGGGCTCCAGAGACAATGTACCCCAGGAACAAGGGGTGGGAATGCAGCTTATTGGTAGAACACGGCATGTGTAAGACTCTCATTTCGTCTAGCACTGAAATCGAAAAGAAAGATCCTTTTTAAGGAAAACTCTGGAAGCTCCAGAGTGTGGTTTGGAAGGAGGTTTTGCATATTGCTTGAGCCAGAAGACATATGAAGCACTGGGTTCTGTTTGTTTATTCAGTATTTGCAACTATATATATTGCAACTATATATATATATTGATATACACCAATATATTTTGAGTTAATTAAAAAAGATGAGAGGTTTAGTTGAGAAGTTTTTGTTTAAGATTTACTTTATTATTTATTTATGTATATGTGTGTATCTGCATGGGTGTGAATGCAGCAACTGCCAGAAGAGGGTGTCCAGTTCCTAGGAACTGGAGTCATAGATGGTTGTGAGCTTCATGTGGGTGTGGAACTGAACAATTGAACTTAGGTCCTCTGTAAGAGCAGCCAGTGCTTTTAACCCTGAGCCATCTCTCCACCCCATTGTCTCTCCTCTTTATAAGCTTGGATGTTGACCTGCTCAGGACTGCCTTTCCTATTCAATTACTTTTGTACCTTTGCATCATTTGGTGGTATTTCTGGGGCACTCATTCCATAACTTTGATCCAAGTGTCATCACGTAGGCTCCATGGCAGATGCTTTAAAAGTTTTAAGTTGAATGACTCCTCACATAATTATTTTTAAAACTTTTATTTGTGTGTGTGTGTGTG
>LOJH01029963.1:0-17256 GCA_001685095.1 Ellobius talpinus
CCAGCCTGGTCTACAAGAGCTAGTTCCAGGACAGGCTCTAAAACTACAGAGAAAATCTGTCTCAAAAATCCAAAAACAAAACAAAAAAGTTCAAAATCTGCCTGAACTACATAATAAATAGGCAACTTAGACCATGTCTCAAAATAAGTTACAAATATGGTTGGGGATATAGTTCCCTGGTAGAGCTCTTGGCTAGCATATGTAAGGACCAAGGTTCCATCTATAGTACCACCCCAAAAAAGTGTTCTTTGCAAATGTTGGCTGGGATACGGAAATGGATAAGTGACTTTTACATTTAAGGAAGTAAGTAGCATAAAAGTTGAAAGTAGAAATTCTAAAGTTATCCTGTTTGGCCTCAAATCTGGCTTCATGACTCAATGACTACATTATTGTAGGTGAGTTATTGAATCTGGTTGAGATGCTGACTCAACTTCCTCATGTGAACAGCAAGAATGTTAATGTGGTTGTTGGGAGAATTAAATGGCATCACTTGACAAGGTAATGGTTCAAAAATCATAAGCAAATAGCTGACAATGATTTGACTTCTGATTCCCAAGGAGGGGTATAACACAGTGAAAGAAAAAAAAAGAGCTAGGAGAAAATGCTTTAAAGAAATGACTTAGGGCTTCACAGGATAGAACTACTGTTTTTCCCTCTTGATTTAGGAAAGAAGCTGGAGGTAATATAGCTACCAAGCCAGCAGGACAAGATGTTCTAGTCAGAACACCATTATGTCAGGACCAACATTCATTAGAGAAGATGATGTCAAGAGAAGATAAGCTTCTTTCTCTAAAAGCAAATAAAATGGTCAATAGCACTAATTTGGAAGGGTTTGGAACATCATGAATTATGGAATCTCATCAGTTCAGTTAGTCATTACTTGAGACCAGGAGCTTATTTAAAATTAAAGTTCAGTACCAAACATGATGGGCATCAAGGCCGAATCTGAATCAGGAATGAAGTCATCAATCAATGACTTTGAATGTCCTGTTGTCATTTTATTGAGCTCCAAGGAGGTTAACACCGAGTCAATTACACTAAGATGTAAATAGAAATCCCCAATGCATCCTAATTCACATTAATTTTCCAGTGCTGTATTCACTCCGCCTCTCCACATCAGGATTGAGCCATGATTCAGAGGCAGACTACTGATGAATCACCCTCTGTTACTGTTTCAATGGGTCAGAACGCCCTGTGTGGGTTGGCAGGGGGCAGAGAGGCCAAGGACTCCCTTTGGTGTGACATAGCAGAACCCTAGCTACTAGAAACTAAGCTTCAGGATCCAGGTGAAGAACTGGACAAACCTCTTCCCTGGTTCCTGGAGGACCCAACCAACTTCCAGTTGTCCTCTGAAAGGGGGTTCCTTGTGCTCAAAGGAGGCTCCTTAGAGACGTGGAGGCTTCTTGGGCAGAGCAAGGTAACACTTCTAACCTAGCAGAACAGTCCTTTCTTTCCCAGCTGTTCCTGGCCCTTGATGTTCTAGAAAGGGAACTACAGAACAAAGCATCCTGAAAGACGCCATAGCCCATACAAAGCCCGTACAAAGCTAGACATCTCACTTGGTGCCAGAGCCCATCTAAACAAGTGTATGAACTACCAGAGCTTTTCTGGGAATACCCCAATTGTTGTCTCAGCTGCCATTTTGGTATTTATCTTTCAATTTTTTTCCTTTTGATCTCTCTTTGTTACACTGCAGCCCTTTGTACTTTACCAAGTGGCTCTATTCTTGGGGACCATAGCCTTTGTGTCTAGCCTGGCAGTGCCCATCTCCAGGTTCTCCTCTCAGTTCACCAACTGACTGTAGAGCTCACCATCTGATTACAGCCCAGGACACATTCTCTCCAGCATCCATCCATGCTGAGAGGCTCCCAGTCATGGGGAGCTTTCCATTCCTCCACGAGTCAGCCATCTAGGTCAGACCAGGCACCTCCATAGGAAATCAAGACAAGAGAAACTTCCTGAATTTGAGTCATCAAGATCGAGTCCTTGGCCCATTTTCCGCATTCAAATAAAGACAAAGACATCACAACATCTGACTTTAGGAAAGTGGACCTCAAAAAGAGAAAGTTTGCCGTTTCCTGCTTGAGTGGCCTTTGTGGTTGTCTTTCCAGTTTTTCAGTTACTAGAGTCCAAATACCAGTGTCTGGACAGGGCGAACTACTTTGTATCCCACTGTGCAGCTCTGCACCTAGCAGAGCCCACTTCAGATTGCGAGTGAATCGGTTTTGATGTATCATAGAGAAATAATCTCTCATTGAGGTAATAGTTTGATAATATGTTCTCCGTTATTGAAGTTAAACGGGCCCTCTATTTTAGGTATTTACAGATTTAGCCTGGGGCAGCGAAGGTCAGAAATATACGTTACAGGAGTTACCTACTGCTGCGCCACAACCCCTCCTAGATGTGGTTTACTGGGCCTGGTGTATTACACTTACAAGGCTGTGGTTGGCTGGAGGCTGGCTGATCTGGGTGGGGCCATGTTAGGGAGGCTCAGCTATGTGTGTCTCATTGCTTAGACACATCCTCCTAACAGGATGGAAGAGTCACAGAAGAACAAGAGGAAACCTGTAGGTCTCAACTGACACCTGGATGCTTCTGTCCATTCTTTGATCAAAGGAAGTGACACAATAGCCTTTTCGGAGAAACTCAAAGCCGCATAATAACAAGGGGTACGCCACAGGGAGGGGTCAGCAACTCAGGATAAACTACAGAGAGGGCGGCTAACTTGGCCATTATAGTTTATAAGAATGTGGGCAATTGGAGAACAGAGGAGCTTCAGGCAATGAGGATTGCATTGTACCTTCTCCAAATGCTTACTCATTTGGTTCTTACTACTTCCAGGAGGGTACTGTACTCAGGTAAATGTGACTCACATGAGATCAGCAGGCTATTTAGACCTAATATGGTATTTACTCTTTCCCCCACCGAATTACTTAGGCCACACAAAAGAATTCAGTTTGCTTTTCCAGAGAGGCGGGATTATCTTTATTTTTAATTTATTTTTTTAAAAACAATCTTTTTTATTTGACATACCAATCCCAGTTTCCTTTCCCTTCCCTCCTCTTGCCCCCCATTTCCCCCACCCCACTCCCCATACACTCCTCAGAGAGGGTGATACCTCCCACGAGGGAGTCTACAAAGTCTGTCAGATCACTTGAGGCAGGACAAAGTCCCTCCCTTCTGTATCTAAGCTGAGCAAGGTATTCTTCCACAGGGAATGGGCTCTAAAAAGCCAGTCCATGACCAAACCAGGCCCTCTGAATGTGGGTGGCAGTTGTGTGGCTTGGACAGTTTGTGGGGCCACAGGTCATGGAACCAGTATTTATCCCTAGTGCATGAGTTGGGATTATCTTGGGTTGAACTTTTAAGCCTCATCTAACCTCTATCTGGTAAAATAACTCCAGAGCTTTCCTATAAATGCCAAATTTTTCTTAATCAACAATCTATTGATAATCTTTAAGCTTAAGCATTTTTCCCTGTTATTTTCCTAGTTTATGTCCACCTCCCTTACAGGCACCAAATTAACCAAGTTATCTTTCTGGGTCTTGAACCTACAATGCTGTTCTATAAGAATCTTTACTGAAACACATTAACAAAATGCAAGGAAAGCTTATCTACAGAGAGTTTTCAATGGTTCATGTTTTCAATTTCACAAGAAGACACAATGTAAAACAAACTCTAATTAAAGTATCTTCCAAATCATCTTGTTTGGGTTTTGGCAATTATATAGCTACCTTGCTTCTGGTAGCAATTAGAATTTCATACATACCAAAGAAAATGTTTTTCCTCTCATGCTCAAATTCAAAAGCCCTGTGCTGTATGTGAAACAAGCAAAGGATGGCCTATGGTGACTAATTAGGGGCTGGCTTTCCAGAGGCACTCCAAAGAAATTACCAGGACAACTTTCTTGCGAGAAGCAAGTTTATTAACATCTTGCCTCATTTGTACACACAACTAAAAAGGCACTTCAGCTCCAAACTGTACTCAGGCCCTTCCCTGGCGAAGGACCCTTCTGCAATAGCATATGAATTTCAGGTAGTAGCTAATAACACAAGGCTTGTCCTTTAACAGACCACCAAGCTGAAAAGCCCACACACTTGGCTCTCTGCAGCATGTTTTCCTGCAGAAAGATGCATGAGACTGCAAGAAGGAATTGATGTCATAAAGATCCCACTTATGTTACACTTTCAGCTGATCCCAGAGAGGTAGCTAATAGTGCTCGAAAAATGTTCCTTTCTTTCAGAGCTTTTGATGTCGACTACTGATTGCACTCAGGAAAACTGTGACATCGGGAATCCAGTGACAGTACAAACAGCGCCTGGCCAAGGCCTGGGCTCGAATACAGCCCTTTTGATACAGAAGATAATATTTGGCTCTGTTGATTCAAACTTCTGCTGTCATCATCCAGCAGTGAGAATCATAACCAGTTGGCTCTTGTGTTTATTTTCTTTTTCAGTTCAGTATCTAAACACCTATTCCCAAGTGCAGCACAAGGGATGAGACAAACAGATTAAAATTCAGAAGAGCTTTCATACAGCCTGCTACAGATACAGAACGAATGCTGGCTTGATAGTCCAGGCACAGCTAGAAGCATCAGCTAAGCTTTAATTGCTGCACTCGATGGTGCCTGGCACTGGGGTGAGCTGTCTGTGCACATTGATCTATTGCATCTTCCCAACAACCTGATAATGTGGGGGCTGTTGTCAAGTGGTACCACATTCAGTCTCACAGTTTGCAGATGGCACCCTTCCCCATGGATACCACAGAGGTCCTATTTTTTACTAAGTTCCAAGTGTGTCCAAGCAGCTGAATGGCACCAGTACTTCATAGCCTTGGCTGCAAATGATTACTTGAAGTGTTTCAAAAGGCAATTTTTGACTATTTGCCATATGCAGAGCATCTTATTTGGTTTTCTAAGTAGCACGCTGAGATCTCATGGAGGAAATGGGCAACACCCACTGTCATGGGAGAATAACTGAGGTGCAGGAAGTTTGGAACTTGCCTAATAATAAAGTCCATAGGCTTCTACTCAGGGTTCAGCTGTTTATGCCTGCCGCTTTTGGCCTTTGAGTCCCTGAAAGAATTACCCTTAATTACTCTTGTTCTGTTTTGACTCAGGATTGTTCTCCTTGTCTTCAGAACCAGCAACACTGCCCACTCCCCTGCCTCGCCTACACCCTTCACTGTTTTAAAAAAAGAAAAAGTCTCCCTAAGGAGCTGTGGGTGGTTTGGAAATCACTGTATAGGCTGGGCTGGCCTATAGGTCCAGCCCTTTCTGGAAAAAATATATCCTCCCATTGATTCCTGGACTTTTCAGAATGTACATTACTTTCAGGTTGAAATCTGACATGGCCTCTTAAGATTTTTGTTTTTATTTACGTAAATAAGTGTGCATAGCTGCGAGAGGATATATCCATATGAGTGTAGTACCCTTGGAGGTCAGAAGAGGGCATAGTTCCCCTGGAACTGAAGTTACAGGCAGTTGTGAGTGCCAGATGTGCTTGCTTGGGTCTTTTGGAAGAGCATCAAGCACATTTAACCACTAAGCAATCTGTTCAGCACCTGAAATGACCTCTTAAGAGAGCACACGATGCACTGTATGAGCTGTTAATTCTTTAGTTTTGTTCCTTGCTGGTCCCCTCTCCCCACAACCACTTTGTTCAAAGTATGTCATTACACCTGTGTCTTCACGTATGATCTTGTTTCTTTCCAGAATTCCTTTTTTCCATTTTTCACTTTCCACACCCCCAGCTTAACTGCCCCTCCCACTAAGCTCAGGGCAGACATCTTTCTTGGAGATTCTTGTGGTCATAATGGGAATGGCATTGGTCTACCCTTGTTTGTTCCCCCAAGACTCACTAACCTTCTTTAAGCTAAATGGCTTGAGGAGAATGGATAAAGAAAATGTGGGATACATACACAATATCATTTTTTTTTCAGCCATGAAGAAGAGTGAAGCTATATTGCTTGTAGGAAAATAAATCCAACTGGGGAGAATCATGTCATACAAGTTAAGCTGGACTCAGAAAGACAAATACTGTATGTTTTTTTTCATTTGTGGATCCTAGATTTATAGATGCATCATTGTACATATGGTATAAAAGTAAAAGCCAAACTGTCCAGGGGAACAATGGGAGGGGAAGGGGGAATGGAAGGGAGTAACCGGCTTTGTGTGCTCAATGTGCAATGTGTACATTAGTGAAAACATCCTTATGAAATACCCTCCACTACAGACACAAATAAACATGACACAAACAAAGATGTTTTGAAGGGTCTCTTTCTTTGGAAGCATTTTCTAGCCTCTTAAATTTGGTTCATTCGTCTGAAGTGGACTAGAGACAGAGTATACAACTTACTCAAGGTTCATCAACCCTGCCTCTTGATTGCCCTTCTTCTCTATCCTAAAAATCCTCTGAATAACGCAGTGCTTCTTTTTGTAGCCCAGGCTGGCCTACAATTTGCTATGTAGACAAGGATGACCTTTAACTTCTAATATTTCTACCTCCGCCTCCCGGGTACCAGGACTACAATGGAAAACCACCATGCCAGGTTTATGGGACCCTGGCGGTGGGACCCGGCTTTGCGCATGTGAGGCAAGCATACAACTTGCTGAGCTACAGTACCAACCTAAGTGCACCTTCTCGATGAAAAGTGGATCCTATGCAATGTTATCCTCCTTACCCTAATCAAAATCCTGGAGCTAAAAAGACCACAAAAATTCCACCTTAGCCCTGCCTGTTCAAAATTTCACAATTCCTTGGGGATCTTGTTAAACTCAGACCACTACTGAGTTTGTGTGGCAGGACTGGAGACTGCAGCAAGGCTCACACTGCTGGAACTCACCCCTATCCTGAGCTCCTGTTTTCTGATTCACCCCTACTCTGTTTTCTTCCCCTTGTTTCTCCCCATTGCTCTTTCCATTCCAACTATGCTGACAGCCCTGCTGTTGAAGGAAAACAGCAGGCATGTCTTTGCCCTGGGGCCTGTGTGCCAGCTTTTTCTCTTGGTTCTTAAGATATCCACTGCCAAGTCCCTTGCATTCTTCATGTCTGTGCTCAAATCTCTCCAGTGAGACCACCCTGTTTACACCTGGTATATGTCACAACCTCTCGCCTGCCACGTCTACTCTTGGAAGTCCTTTTATTTTATCTCACTCTTTAATTTTCTCTAGAATGTGATGATATTTTGTCACACTTCTTTATGATCACGATATGTTTTCATGTTTGTCTAGTTTTGGATTATAGAGACCTAGGTCCTCCAGGAGTTCCCCTTTGATTTGCTGTGTTTACTGCTGCTCCATAAGAGTCTGGATTCTAGGCACCATTTTGACACTGTGACATGGTGTCATCAGCATAGTTCATACTCATACTTGAGTTTATGAAATCTCAATAAATGCTCACGTTTTAATTCACTTTATGATTTCTTGTGGAGCTGCATGCCTTTATAGCTATACTGGACTGCACATAGCCAAGTGGGCTGTGAGTTGGATATGCCTGCTCTAGAATTTGCTAACATACTATTTGAATTTTGAATTAGAAATTAGGATAATATGGCAGGAATGTGTGGATTTCGCTGAGTATCTCCTCCCTCTGCTCTGCTAGGTGCTTGGCATTTGGTGTATTGCTGTGAGGCATTGCCAGGCATATTTCAAGGGCTTTTGTTTGTTTGTGTCTTGTTTGCAAAAGTACAAAAAAGTACCTGAAGACATTTCACATTTCCTTTGATCTGAAAATGACTCAAATTAAAGTTTTAGTTTCTTCTAATCAAATTAAGGCATTATTTTTTCTAATCAAATTAAGATTTTATTTTCTTCGAATTAAGTTAAGGTTTTATTTTCTTCTAATCATCTTCCGTTATCTTCAGTGATACAGTGCAGAAAAGAAGTACAAAATAATATTGGCAACCTCTGCTTTCCAGCCTACCTGTGACTCAGATGGGTAAGGGCTTCTTATGCACTATATTCTCTAACTTTAGTAGAGCAATCAGAAATGGCTTTTCTGATGGCAGAATTTGATTCCCTTTTACTTCTACTGGTTATCTCATTGTCCTCCCTTCGTTCTTCACATTCCTCCTACATTGCTAAGCCTTAATCAGGGACCAGCTGACATTAGTATTTTTATATCATAAAGATGACTTATTTTTCATGTAATAATAACTTTCTGGTTTAGCTCTTAAATCGATTTAAGTGTCATCTATGCAGATCAATAAATTATCTTGATTAAATGATAATTTTCTACTTGTCTACCCTGAAAAGAAGTCTACTGAATTAGGTTGAACCATATGAAATTGCTATTTTTTGTAAGTCAGAATGGTTGAACCTGATGATGTGATGCTGTTGCACCTACATATAACCAGGAAAGTGTCTACCCACCTCCCTTTCGCAAGCAAGCAATTGCTTAAAAAAGAAGCAAGCCAGAAGGGTTGCAGAACAAAAGACTTCCTAGCAAAGAGGGCGCTTAGGATGCCAGGTCCCTCTTGCTAATCCTACAGGCTGATCCCCATAGGTCCTCTGAGCAGGCTGAGGCAGAGAGAGGGAACTTGCTGACAGCTTCAGAGAAGTAATTTCATAGGGCACCTTCTGGTGACCATTTACCCTTTATGGAAGTGTTTCTTAGCCTCTTCACAGAAGTTTGTTCATAAGATCACTTTCTTTGGAACCTTGCCACCTGCCTTCCAATTGTATCCCCTTCAGGTTCTGTTTACCCCTGAACATCTTTAAACGCTGACATGGAATTTGTGTAGATGCTCGCTTCAGGGCATCCACCCTTCCAGAGAAAGCAAAATGATGTGGTGCTTGAATTTCTATTTGCACAGGGTTTTCATCGTTTGCTTCCTACCTTTCCTTCCTTCCCATTGGGGCCAGACTTTAGTGATGTTATGTTTCGTTTATTTTTTTTAATTGACTTGGTGTGTCTGGGTGTTTTGCCTGTGTGTATGTTTGTGTACCACTTCTGTACCTAGTGCCCACGGAGGCCAGGAGAGGGCATCAGATCCCCTGGAACTGGAAGTTGCAAATGGTTTTGAGTCACCATGGGTTGTGGGAATCAAACCCAGGTCCCCTGGAAGAGTAGCCCATACTCTTAAGCTGAGTTGTCTCTCCAGCTTCTAAGTTCTGATTAGCTACCAATTTATAATAAGACATCACTGCTTATAGTGGTGGCAACAAGTATTTGATGATGATCAAGGATTCTGTGGGCCAAAAAAATCAGGTGGGCCACAGCAGAGGGGACACTGTGATACATAGGGCTTCAGTGGGAGCAGGTAAAGGCTGAGGTTGCCGACTGTGATAGAGTACACCAGAAATCGCCAGACTCAGTGAAAGGTTTCAAGAGGGAGTAATTTAAGAGGACCAGGTGGAAGCTGCACCACCTTTTATGACCTAACCACAGGAGCCACATGATCTCCCATCTGCTGTGACCACAGGCTTGCCAGGATTCAAAAGAACGAATGCAGGTTCCCCACCTTCAATGGGAAGAGTGTCTAAGCACCACACTGAAGCAGTATATGGAATGTGCAAAATTATTTTCGCTCATAACTGGTAACTGTCATTAGGCAGCCCCAGATCATTTTGCTGAATAAAAATGGTGGAAATTGGGGCTGGGTGTGATAGCGCACGCTTTTAATCCCAATACCTAGGAGGCAGAGGCAGGTGGATTCGTGAGCTCAAGACCATCCTGGCTTATAGAGCTAGTTCCAGGACAGCCAAGACTACTCAAAAAAAACCCCGTCTCAAAAAAAGCCCAAAAATCCAAAACAAAAAACAAAAAGAAATTAAAAGAAAAATGTTGAAATTGATATTTCTTTATGCTTGATTTTTCACTTTTAAATATTTGAATAATTATAATAAGTGGCAAGGAATCATTCTTGCAGTTTTCATGTACTTTTAGGCATTTTTGCACATTTTTCAAAATTGGAGCAATTTTTATCATTTTAATTATTAAAATGTCTAATTGAGTGTCCAAATGTGTGTAGAGGCATCAGCTGTCAGCTGGAAGAGTGACTTTCAATGGAAGACAATTGAGGGTTTATTTATTTCTTTATTTTGTAATGAACTAAAACCACAAGTGGCTTCATTGATTTCTGATAGCTCAAAGCCCATTACAGTTATATGAGATCAATATTTAGATATTTAGATCTAGTTTCTCTAGCTCTCTCAGAACCATGAAGAGATTTCTGCCTCCCAATGAGCAGCAAGCAACCAGCAACTTGACCCTTCTTCCGGTCAGCAGTGTTAAGCATTCCTAAACCGGTGTTTGCTACCACACAGCATCAGTCTGACAGCAAATATCCTACAAAAGCAGACCATGTAATGCCAAATACAGCTGTGAAAACTTGAAACACAAGTACTTGTACCAAGATAGTAAAAAGACATCAAGCAGATTCAGCGATGGTGGAAGATCAATTTTCTAAGGGTCAAAGGGCAATGAGAAGGTAGGTCAATGACTTTTACAAATGTCTTCAAAATGTATGCAATTATCCTAGGTTGCATGGAAATTCTAAAATATGGACTGGAAATGTTAATTCTTTGGCTAAGTTGCTTTCAAGTAATTCACATAGAGCTGCAGGCAACTGTGATAGTTCATTAAAGCATTTGCTAAACAGCATGAGGTGAATAAGTGTATGAGGGTGAACTCTAAATAAGAAACAGAAGAGTGGTGTGTACGCGAAGACTCCGAATTCAGGAGAGGAAATGGCAAGATATTCTTTAAACCACTTGAAGGATTTTATGGGGCTGGAGAGATGGCTCAGTAGTTAAGAGCACTGGCAGCTTTTCAAGAGGACCTGGGTTTGATCCCCAGGTGGCACCCATGGTGGCTCACAACTGTTTGTAACACCAGTTCCAGGTGATAAAATGCCCTCTTCTGGATTTCTTATGCATTGCATTCATGCAAGCAAAAGCCCCCCATACATATAAATAATAAAATTGAAACAACAAAAGTGTTTAAGGGATTGCAAGTCCATCTCATGTTGTGATCTCTGTAAAGGAAGACAACCATGTTTGCTTCATTTAACATTCTATTTCCATTTTGTAAAGGTTTCTTCAATCATAGAAAAAGTTACCAATATCTGCAAAAACAAACTTGGAATATTCGGTTTAATTTTTAACTAATTTGTTGCTTTGACTAATTATATTCAACCCAAACATTTTCAATCAAGTTATTTTCTATCAATTAATTTGTAGCCAACTTTTTTTCATAAAGGACTGTGAGATACAATTCCAGGCTCCATTTTTCTTATTTGAAGGACATAAAGATATAAGAAAATTTCTTAAAATTTGAATAAAGGATAAAGACACCAATTAGAGATTACTCTCAAATTTCTTTATGATTAGTGAATAAAATTAAACACCCATTTTTACAATGTCCTGTCTTAGGCAATCTTAAGAACTTGAGTAGAAAGTCAAGAGTTAATATATTAAACATAAAGAGTGTCCTTTAAAATACAGAAGCAATATACACAAACCTTTAGTCCCAGCACTCGGAAGGCAGAGTCAGGTAGATTTCTGTGAGTTCGAGGCCAGCTTGCTCTACAAAAAAAAAGCTTTTTGGCTGGAGAGATGGCTCAGTGTCTACAGGCACTTGCTGCCACATCTGATGACCTGAGTTCAATCCCCAGGACCTATATAGTGGAAGGAAAGACAGACTCTTGTAAGTTGTCTTCTTAACTTCCACATTGGCATTATGACACAACATGGCAGCACACACGTGTGTGAGCATATATATGCATACACACATACACACAAAAATAAAATATTTTTAAAAATAACAAGTGAAATACAGAGGTAACAAGATAGGAAAGGGATCTCCTCCAAAAACAAAGCTTTGCAGAGAAGATGAGCAAACCCAACACTGAAACTCTGGTGCTCACTGTTAGGCAGGCATGGGTTTAGTTCTTTTCCATAGCACAGGAACACACAGCTCCACTTCAGGCCTGAGCAAACCCAGAGAGATAGTATTTCTCAAAGATACAATCAGCAGGCAACCACATTTCATTTGTTCATGCTTCCCTAGAAAACGTCACTCAACATCAGGTTATTCAAAATATCCTTTAAAATGTTCACAACAACAGCAACAACAACAAGAACAACACAACTCTCAGAATGATGTGGGTTTAATGTTCTTGGCTAGGCCTAATCATAGTCCGCCCCTAACTAAACTATTGTCACTATGAGAAGGAGAAATTACACTTGGGGTGGGGTCAGCCCTATATGAATCACTGATGGGAAGGCGATATGATTCCTTCATAGAAACTCAGAGTTCAACAGCAAAAAAGTGATCAGGGTTTGAGAAGAGCAGAAAAGAAATGATTTCACACACTATACTCCCATCTCTCTTAGTGAGCTAGAACGTGCAGAAAAACTCACCAGTGAAGACCTGGGCTGCTTGTTATAGCATAATACTCAATAGTATCACTAACTCAACATCCACTAACTTCATTTATTTGCTAAATGACGATGCTAACACTTGAAATGCAAGCTTCCCTCAGCTCTAACAAATTCTCAAATATCCCCTGCAAACATATATGGGACCTACCGTGAGCACATTTGTTTCCTTTGGGGAGAAAGTATATGGACAGTCATTTGTAGCTGTGGCTTATGATAGCTGTTCCCACCTGCAGAGGCTTTCTGCATTGTACCAAGTCATCTCATGCCCAGGGGAGGTTTATATAAATGGGGTAGGCATTACATAAACCTTAACTATAATTATTGTTAATGGTTTAGGTTAAGACATTTTTGTCAATTTTCAAGTAGCTGAGTTGTGCAATATATTGGGAAATTATTGAAGTTATGATTATATTCATATTACTGGAATGTTTAACATTGTTGCCTTAGTATTTTGGTCACTAGCCCTCCGAGCAGTTGTAATTGTATTTTAAAATGCCTAAATCACTCAATTTTTCAAATCGATCACTAGATGGCAGCAAAGTTTCAATAAAATCAATTCTCAGACACTGGGGGCGCACACAGTATTTCCTTTTGTCTTCTTCATTGTAAACCTCAATGCGCCAAAAAAAATATTATCATTACCATTAACAGTAGTGGCTACAGCAGAGGCAACTGACCAAGAGGTCCAGGACGTTGCACACTGAACGTAATTGAGAATTAAGTGTTTCAAAGTTGTTGCTAAAGATTTTAGAAATTATTAGTCAAATATGTTGAAAACAATGTCACTGAACCTAAAGCCAGCTGCTCCCATCCCATATTTATGTAAGAAATATCTACAAAGGCTTCCTCCCAGGAGAGACATAGGGCCTCACTTCTACGGTGTGGGACTGCCACACAGAGATTGTATGAATTATTCACGAAGAATTGTTTTCTTATATTGTTTCGTATAGGAGTCGACCGCAGGTCTATAGGCAGTGACGTAATTACAGTGTTTAATATCCTCTTTGAAGAGTTTCTGTATTCCATCCTCACATATGTACTTGGCGCCTGCCATTTAGAACGAATGAATTCATTTCGCTCTCCTTTGAGAAAAAGGAATCCTCTTTATCACCAGAGTCCTGAGCCGCCTTTGTGATTCTCACATCAGCCCCAAGTCCCATTACATTCTTGTCAGCAGAGAGTCCCAGTGGGGTGGGGGCTGTACAGAGCTGGACTATCCCTAATCTCGATGCCCTTGTGGCTCCTGAAATTGCTAGCGTTAACTAGCCCTTTCTATTGTAAACAATGGATCAACACACCCCTTATTCTCTCTAATATGCTTAAGCATTCCTGGACTCTTTCAGCCCCCTACTCCCCTTCCTTTCCACCTCCCACCTTTCTCTCTCTAGTGCATTCTCTCTCCTCCCTCTTTCTCTCTTAAAATCCCACTAACGTCCCTTCTGCAGTGCGGTGCAATGTTAACCATGTAACAAAAGACCACATAACATAAATTTGATCTCACAAATGGGAGTTTTCTTGCATACTAAACAAGCATTTGCCGTCTTGGTAGGGAAACAGGAACAACAAAACATTTTCTTCTAGAAGCGCTGCTTAATCAGGGTTATCATCCTCGCCTCGGGCGGAATGTGCAGCCATCGAAGGCAAAACACAGCCCAAGCGCAGAAGTGCAACGACCTACTTAAGGTCTGCCCAAATCACGTGTGATGAAAACGGATTTCGATTCCAGTTTCTCCCCCTCCTTGGAAAAAAAAAATCTCTCCCTCGTCACGATTTCTTTCTAGGTGGAGGAGGTTTCTAATTGCCCACTCAGTGCTCAAACCAAACCTGTGCCTGAGAATTAGACTTTTTCCAGTGTGGTCAGAATCAGGCAATGGCAGCTGAATTCGATTCCCCTCATGCAGCCCAGTGAGAAGGCTTATCTAGGGAGCAGGAAGGGAGAATTTGGGTTACCCTCTTTTGTGATCAGGTTGTCCTGCTCTGTGCCCAGTAGTCCCTAAACGCATGCTGCCCAGGCAATAAAACAAAAGCCATCCGCAGCCCAGTATGAGCCTCAATGAAGAGTTGAAGGGATTTCAAAGAAGTAAAACATGTTTTTTGTATTCCCCGGGGGCAACATGAACTCTGCTGAGTATTTTGATTTCGGGGTACACGGACATAAGACATAGCAAGTTGTATTCTCTACCTTGTATGCTCGCCGGCGGGCACAAAATGTACGCTGTTAGCTACAGACGTCTGGGTTTGCTTTTCCCGAGGGGCTGATGGAAGCTTCTCCAGCACGTGGGTGAAGCAGCAGCCTTGTGATCTGCCTTCCCAGCCTCCAAGCCGCCTTCCAGCTGCCTTATGTAATGTGATCTGTTTGCTGATGGGCTCCAGCCTGATTAGTTTCAGGGGGGGAACTGCAAAAACCTGTGCACAGTCCCCGTGAGTGCTAGACTCAGCCAGCTGAGTTGATTTTGTCTTCTGCGAGCAAGGGGTTAAATTGAGACACACTAAAGGGATGAACGTGGGTGCCCAGTGAGGCCAGGAATGATCTGGATGAGTGAGGGAGGCAGTTGAAGTAGTCCAAATAAGAGGAGTGTGTGGGTGGCCGAGAGGGAGAAAGAAAAGCAGGGAAGGGCATTAGGAAGGGAAACCGGTCCCCACTACCAGCTAACTGTAGACCATTGGCATGCATTCTTTATCAAACGGGAGCAGGAGACAGAGACAGGAACCAAGCTGAGCAGAATGCCTAATAGAAGAGCTGAATGACCTTTCAAAGGAAGTGCTTAAGATGGGCAGCACACGGCAGGGCTTTTTACAAGGAGGCGATTCAGAGCTTCAGGTGTGCAGTATTTAAACAACACGTCGCATTGATTTCGATGTCAAAATACTTTAAAAGTATCTCTAAAGCCAAATATAGTGACTCAAGACTGTAACTCCAGCACTCCAGAGGCCGAGGCAGGAGAACTGAGAGTCGTGTTCAGCCAGCCTGGGCTATATAGTGAGTTTCTAGGCCAACCTGAATTACAACATGAGAAAGAAAGAACCCTCCTTCCAGTTAACTTTTTTTTGGTCCTTCCCACCCTCCCAGTTAACTTTATTTGCTCTGGAATTCTTTTTATTCATCTTCCCCACTTGAGGGGACCGGATGCTGTTTTGGGCCGTTTTGGTAGGAGTTTTATATAAATAGTCCCAAAGTTTTACACTGCTGTCCTTTGCGAGCTGCTTTATTTTTACATTTCTATAAATATCTTCAGCAACAAGGTATTTGGAGAGCTCCCCAAGAATTTTTTTCTCCATGAGAACTAAGACAACCCTCTGAGGATTCTCCATAACCGTCAACTTTAAAACTAGAAAGTTAGATTAATGATTTCTCTATAGATGTTCTCCCCGCCAACAAAAAATTCTTTTTGGTATGGTAATTTTGTTTACTTCTCCCAAGAGCCAGTCATTATCAAAATTCACCGGCAGGGGGCGTGCGTTCACAGAAAATGCACATGGTCTCTGCTCTGGCTGATTTGCGGGATGGAAGAAACAGATTTTATTCTGAGGTGTTTTCAGTTCAAATTTAAGTTCTAGAACTTTGATTTATTATTAGCTTGTTCTCTTACTTGGGGAGAAGGGAAGAGAGAAAAACAGGTCTGTCTGCTACCCGTGTGTTCTATCCCCAATTCAGGGACAGGCTTAGAAACGGCAAGTTTTCAACAGAGTCCAACAGACTGGATCGTGCATGAATCTGAGAACACAGACTCCAGCTTTCCTAAAATGACAAATCGCCTCCCGTTACTCAAGAAATCACAAAAGATTCACACCCACCCTTTCTTCCCCCGAGTTTTGTCCTTCTGCGAGTGATTTGCAGTCCCAGACAAGTATTATATAATGATGAAGAAGAAAAGCCTGGAGCTTAGGTTTATTGCTTCTTTCGGAGAAAAGACATTAAAAAAGGAAAAACCTATTATAATACCATCTTAAATGTTTGTGAGACAAATGTTTCTGACAACTGTTAGACTAGGGGGGCATTAGATCGTATCCAAATGTGCCTCAGTGCTAGGGGTTGTGGCCATTTGTTATGATTCAAGGGAACAGTTTGATGGGGTGAATGGGAAAGCTGCAGACCAGCAGTCCTGGGACACCCGGGTCTAATCCTGGCTGATTTAGCTAGCTCAAGATCCTTGAATTCCTTCCTTCCCTGGCCTTCAGTTTTACAAGCTGTGAGTGAAGACGTGATGCCTTCTAATCTGACAAGCTCCCCTGCTCTCAAGAATAAATGTGGATGACATTGTCTGTCTGTTTGATTTCTTTTCAAGAACGCAGGAGCATTCAACAACCAAGAAAACATTGTTCAGGATTTTATGATATTTCAAAAATCCCCCAAAGTACTCTATGTTTCACGTTTCTGAAAACAGTGTCACCATTTAACAATAATTTTCGTAGTGTTTTTGTAGCAGTAATTCTCTCTTGGGAATCCTAGATAGGGACTGACTGCTGTGTGGTATGGAAAAGCTTTTGATTTTTTTCTTTGAGACAGGGTTTTGCTTCGTAGCCCAGCATAGCCTTAATGCCTCTCTTGAATGCTGTGATGACAGGCCCGTGTCACTGTGTCCCTAGCAGGGCTTTTGATTCCTAAGTCGCAAACATCTTTGAGGGTTCCAATGAGAAAGACTGGGCTAACTGGATAGTAAGCACACATTAAGATGGGATACAGTTCTATTATTGGTACTGCTAATGTTTGTCATCACAGCTAAAAGGTCCAAGTGGACTAAAGAGGGCTTTTTAAATTGGATGATTTATTTAAATTTATATTATGTGCATTGGTATGAAGGTGTCAGATCCCCTGGAACTGGAGTTACAGGCAGTTGGGAGCTGCCATGTGGCTGCTGGGAATTGAACCC
>LOJH01029964.1:0-17256 GCA_001685095.1 Ellobius talpinus
GAAAGAAAGAAAGAAAGAAAGAAAGAAAGAAAGAAAGAAAGAAAAGAAAAGAATTTTAATCCATTATTGTTTTTAAAAGTCTCATCTCTAAAACTGAATCAGTTTGTTATTAACATTTTTAAATTAATGAACGAGTTTGAACTTATACACTGATTTCAATCTATTTACAAAATTGAGGGAAAACTATTTCAGAACACTATGAAAATATCAACCTGGAATAAAAGTGATAACTTGATGTAGACCTTGCAATTTAAACACATTTTGATAATTCATAGAAAGCACAGCTAAAATGAAATATGAAAATATATCAATTTTTCAGACAAAACCTTGGGTGAGATAAGAATTGTTGAAAAGAAAAGAGGAAGGAGTGAGTAGGGGGAGTGAGATGGGAGGAGGGGAAAATTCTGCATATCAGAGCAAGTCATATATTTTGATAGATGCTATTTAAGGAAACAATGGCTAATTTTTGTGTGCTTAATGATGAATTTGACATGAATTTTCATGAGTCTTCAGATTTTTTGGAATGTTATGCAACCAATTTTCTTGGTTTCATCTATATTGTCTTGGGAAGTGAAATAAGTCTTCAGTTTATATCTTTTGAACGTAGACAAAGAAGGAACATGAGAAGCAGGTGAGCTGCAAAGCTAAGGCAAGAAATGCTTATCCTAAAGTCATCTAAGCAACATGTTTCTATCTGTGAAGGAATCCTAAAGCTTTCTGTCTGAAATTTCTCAGATAATTTAGCTGTGAAACACCTATTTACAGCCAATTCCCCTTGTGTCTCTGTCCAGACAGTGAGGTTACAAATTAGCTTTAAGGATATTTGTACACATGATAAAACCACAAGTCAGAGAGGCAGCAGTCTTAACAACATCTTATTCTGGAAAAGACTTCAAAGCTTAAACTAACATGGCTTTACCCACAGATAAAATTTCTTTGTCAGTCCCCAGGTCTTTTCTGCTCTCATTAGAATGAAACTAACACCATGAAATTTCTGTTCCTAACAGTCCAGGGAGTCTTTCCCAGGATTATGGAGAAGTAAGGTCCACAAAAAAATCACATGTAAGTTTGGGTAACTATAGGGTCATTATCTGATATTTAATTGAGAAACTTGGTAAGATTTAGAATTCACATATCTTAACCAAAAGATTCTATGTAAAGTTCCTTCTTTTATCTCCTTTTATAGCTTGGCTCCAAAATACATCACAACCATTATTTCATGTCCCTTTGCACAATAAACATAATATAGGCAGTGTTCTCCCCAAGGATAATAATAAGGCAAAAATGATCTAGCTCAACTGAAGAAGTAAAAACATCCCTCAACGTACTCAGAGATCATTTCTACAATCTGGAGGATTCCAGCTTTAAGACAATGCTGTAATAACAGACTCTTACATAGTAGAATATTTGTATTCACTGGATCTTCAATGAGACCAACTTAGTTCACTGTAAGGATAATATGTCTTATAGCATCCCATCGAAAGAACATGAGTCAGCTGTGGCAATAATATGCAAGGTGAATAACTTTGAAATAATGGAAAGAGACAAGTCAATCATGATATAAATACTGCTATGTTTTGCAAATAATATTTTCTAGTAACTGCTATGAGGTAATAAGCCAAAATGATGATAAAACTAGGTAAGGTTAATAGTGAAATTTAACTTGTCATAGTTAGACAGAAGTATCTCTTCCTTCACATTAGAAATGTGATTAGAAATGATTTCAATGTTTTTTTCTTTCTTTGGAGACTGGATATTATTAACTAGTAGATGTATTTAAGTGTTACTAAACAAATTAATTGAGTAAAATATGATTTCTTTTAAGCCTTAGAGGGTTGGGCAATAAACTTTCCCAAGAGTAGGATATTGACAAACAGACTTCATTTATCAATTTATATGCTGATTCAAATGTGAGCTCAAAACATAAACAAATACTACACTGAGACCTGAAGGTTATACTTTGTTAAGCTGCCATTGTTTTCTATGCTTCTGGGCAAAAGGAAAAGGGGTAAATGTAAATATCAGACAGAGAATGGTTTTTGTATTGCAAATAGTGTTTGTAAGATTGATCACATATGTATAATAGTGATATGATCATATATTGATCATATATATATATATATATATATATATATAATATGCATCATTTTAACCCCACAATCCAGAAAATAGAACACAATAATCAGTCGCAGAATGTACTGTTCTCAACAAGGGTACTAAAGAAGCTAAACCTAAACTTTTGTTCACTGGGCAGACTTCTCTTCCTCTACTTGCCATTCTAGTTGCCAAATTGCATCTTAGCATTCTACTGACAATTATAAAATAGAGATAAAACATAGAATATTCGTTCTGACATCAAATATTTCCAGTTTTGTCACTCCTTTCTAAGAGAGTATAATACGTTTTACAGTTGAAATACTGTTGATACAAATAAGAGAAACAAATTTTCATGTTTATACAAATATTTATTCACTAAATTATTATACTTTTATATTCCATCTATCTCTATCATTTCAACATCAATAAGCCATATCATGACTTGTGTTGCACTGGCAAAGTTTTATGCAGAAGTAGAGACACTTCTCTGAACTTAGTAATGGAGCTCATACTTTACAGAGGTATGGTGCTGATTTTACTAACCTTTCCTAAACATTTGAACAATATACACTGTTTCTGAAAGCACCTGCAATATAAAACAGTAGACATAAGCGTGTGTATCTGCATGGTTTTTATGGTCAAACGTCATGATACTGATACCTGCCATCCACATAGATCATCCAAAACTGTGCCCTTCAATTCATCATAATTCTTTCAAATTGATCTACACTACAACCAAGAATGGAAATCATTGGCTCCTCACCAGGAATACACAAGACATCATGCAAATTATAATGATAATATAAAGTGATTATTAATTTGCCATTTCTCTCCTTTTATTTTATTACATTTATTTGCTTTTTACGTAAATTCTTTATTGACTCTTTGGAAGTTTCACATTATGCACCCCAATTCCTCTCACCTCCCAGATCCTCCTATCATCCCTTCATCCCTGCCATGCCCACTATATGGAAACAAAACAAAGTAAGTAAGCAAGTGAACAAAAACAAAACAAACAAACACAAAACAAAACAACAAACCCTTCACAACAGAAAAATATCTTTGCTTCTTCTCCTTTTCTGCTTCTCTAATACCTCTTCATTTACCCTGGTAGCAATGAACGCTTCACCGTGCCATACAGTACACCTCCTTTTCTCACCGCTTTTACTGGCAAATGCCTATTGTAATGAGTGGCCTGGTTTAGGGCCTCTGGTTTCTGGCACACCATCATTACTGGGTCCTCACCAGAAATCCTATGGGTTAACCTGTGGCTAGCAGGAATCTTGAAGATCTTTCTGGTATCCTTCCATAGGACCATTCCCTTCAACACTTCCAGCAGGTCCTTGATGGGGTGTATGCTAGGGTGGCTCAACCCAAGGCCTGGCTGTGGGCCCAGATAGTAGCCAAGCTGGTGAGACCTGTCCCTGGGGCCACCCACCCTCAAGTGAGTGGAGTCAGCTCCCCTACATTCATGCTCTTAGGATCAGTTCATGCTGACCTCTCCAATGTGCAAAGGACAGCTCTCTTGCTGAAGTGTCCAGTGAGAGGCAAGGCCAGTTTTCCTATGACCAGCAATATGTATTTCATTTAAAAGTCATTTATATGAAGAAATTGAAGAAATACAGCTATATAAACAATACCAACTCTCTATGATGGTGAAAAGTTGTACAGAAATTAGTGTGTTAAATAGTTAACCCTACCACAAACTCCATCTGGTCTCTTTAGTGATGCTTTTCACTACACCATACACCAAAAGATGTTTATAATTTTAGATCCTTGGAAGTCACCACCAGAGGAGGAACATTATTAAAAGGTCACAGCATTAGGAAGGTTGAGAATCACTGATTAAGAGGACCTTGTTTTCTTGGTGTCTTCTGTCATCTCTGACTCTTGCATACTTTCTGCCTTCTCTTCTGCAGGATTCCCTAAGTCCTAAGGGGAGGTATTTGATGGAGACATCTCATTCAGGGCTAAATGTTCTAAGGTCTCTCACTCTCTGCATATTGTCTGGCTGTTGATCTTATTTGTTCCCATTTTCAAGAGGAAGATTCCCTGATGATGGCTGAACAAGGTGTAGCAGCATGCCATCTAGAGTCATTTTATTGCTATGTTCTAAGAGAACTATAGTACTGTAGTATTTGGTTTTACCTAGGTCCCCTTTCCATCTAGTCTCAGGTTCTAGTAATACAAGCAGTGTTGGATATGGGTTACACTTTGTGGAGTGGGCCTTAAGTTAAAAGTTTTTTGTTGATATCATAAATAATGTTTCTATTGCTGTGAAGAGACATCATGACCGTGGCTACTCTTATAAAAGAAAACATTTAGTTGGATGGTTTACAGTTCAAAGGTTTAGTCCTTTATCATCATGGCAGGGCATAGTGTCATGCAGGCAGACATAGTGTTGGAGAAGGAACTGAGCGTTCTACATCTTGATCTGCAGGCAACAGGAAGTGAACTGAATTGGGTGTAGCTTGAGCATAGGAGACCTCAAAGCCTGCTTTCATGGTGGATGACACATTTCCTCCAACAAGGTCATATCTCCTAATAGTGCCACTCCCTATGAGGTTATGAGGGCTAATTACATTCAAATTACCACAGTTGGTTACTCCCATGAGCTTTGCTCCACCACTGCCCTAGCATATCTTGTAGATAGGATTTATATATATTTGACTATAATAGGTCAAAGGGGTTGTGGTTGGGTTGGTGTTTACAGTTCTTCTATACCAAAGATGCTACCACTTAAAGATAGGAACCAACTCAACTTCTCCATATCCATAATGTTGTTTATGTGTTGTCTTCAGCAACAGGGCAATGCCATTTTTTGGAGAGCAATCTATACTCTTGTCAATAGCCTGGGTTGTTTAGTGTTTCCATGGGTCTCCTTGGCCAACAATTCAGTTAGATATAACTCAGTCTTGGTACTCTAAGCTTGATTTAGTGACAAGAAATGTCCAGTTGGGATTCTGTCTCCCATTATTGGGTGGTTCTATTTAGATCACCTTCATATGTATTATATATTTTATGAAGCTTCTACTATATTAGATTTCCACACACCCTCTCAAATGTTCCTTATTTCCTTGATTTCTTTCACCCCCTCTGGCTCTTACAAGAGTGTAGTGGCAGTGTGTTTACTGGAAGGAAATTCTTCTGGGATCCAAATAGATGTGGCCACTGGAGGTTCCTGGGTAAAAATGTATTTCCCAGTATTGGGAACTGATACTTAGAAATGATGATGGACTGGTAGAGTTGAGAGGTCCCCAGGAAGGGGGAGAGCAGGATATTCCACAAGCGTCTGATTTGTCCTCTAGGAATGGGGTCAGAGAGTGGCCAGAATAGGTAGTCTGCTAATGAGCTGGGGATGTGACTGGGAGATGGGCTATGGAGAGAGCAAAAAGAGTAAAGATCTGAAGGTATCCTGCCTACTTAGCTGGACTACTTTCTTCTCTGGCAGGCTTGAATGTTGGGTTCCCAGGGAATGCCTGCTGCAGGTGGGGGACCAGATAACAGGATGAAGGGGGAGGAGGTTAGTGGAGACACCACATGATCCACTAGAGATGGGGACAGGGTGCAGAGGAAGGGCTTTCTTTCCTTCAGGTCAGGCTGGAGGAGGAATCTTCTCAATTGAGAGTCCCCTTTCACAATTACTCCAATTTGCATTGGGTTGATGTAATTAACTGGCCAGGACAATATTTAAGAACACATGCATATACACCACTGAAAAGTGGGAGAAAAGCCAGGGTTACCTCTTCCCCAATGCTGATGAGAAGAGGCCACTGCACAGTACAAAGTATTATAAGGACTACTCGGGATGACATTCAACATTTCATCTTTTCACTAATCATGACAGATTTCTGCCTAATGCAGCTCCTTTCAGTACAGCCTAAATCACAGTATGAAGCCAAACCACTTAATATTACAATATTTGACAACATAATAGTGAAAAGTACAGAAGCATAATCAATAAAAATAGATCCCACACCAGGGCAAAGGCAATTAAGCAGACTCAGAGTTTGATGGCTGGCTTTGCTCCTTTCGGATTAATCAAACAAATCACTCAAGCCTCTTGGAAACAATGGGCAGGAAGAATCTCAGAGATTGTCCACTGGCAGCTTTTTATGTGATACGACTCGGTCTTCCCTGTTCACAAGGACAGTGCTGGGAGGGCTTAGCCTTCAGGGCTGGACTGATACATCTTCTATCATAAAGTTGTTTGTGGTTTTATCAATAGGGACATAGAACAAAAGGACAGAATCTTAACTCTTGCCCTGTGAGCTTTACTTGTTCTGTCTTTTTTGAGGCAAATATTCAAAACTCTTAAGTCACTCACAATTTATATATACAAGTTTATGAAATCAAATAGGATGAAGTGTATGAGTAACTGAAGCTGCTAGGTGCTTACACAGGAAGCCCTAGTTCATCTTTGTTGCTATTTTGCAGTCATCACATCAGTTTTTATTTAGGATGCATTTAAAACAAACTCTTTTTTGCATTTAGTTTCAGTAAGATAATATTCAAACACGAACAACATATGATGAGGGGAACACTGAAATATTTACTCAAAGTCTTATTTTTGAGATTATTTTTGAGACTAGAATATAATTACATCATTTCTCCCCTATGTTTTTCACCTCTGGACCTTTCCATATACACTTCCTTGTTCTCCTTCAAATTCATGACCTCTCTTTTTATTACCACATGCATATACCTATATGTATACACATGTATATTCCTAAACATAAGCTAATCAATGTGTAACTGTTACTTGTATGTATATTTTCAGAGTTGACAATTTTGTTTTGGATAACCATTTGCTCTTCCTTGAGGAAGACAATTTCATCTTGATGACAGGAACCAAACTGATCAGATGTTGAATAGCGAGTTTCTAGGAATGGTTTCTCAGACAACTTCCTTGCTCCTTATCATAGGTGTCAGGCTTTACTGCCCTGTGCTTCCAACTTGGCTATTCTTCTACTAAAAACAATGAGATGTGTACAAATGGCACTGAACACTGAACAAGACATTATATCGAGGAACTTGTCTTCAGGGTCTCAATGCCAGCAGAGAAACTTACACACAGGGAAGCAGAGGCTCACTCATAGCTTCATCTCGAGAAAGGGGCTAGGGGAGAGAGCCAGAGTCAGTCCTTGACATGTGGTCATGCTTATAAACATGAGTTCTGTGAAGGATTTATCTGAACTGTCATGATTTCTCTAGCTCCCACAGGGTAACAATGAGAACCACATATTCCATCCGCTCAGTGAAACTGCTTCTGAGTCAGAACAGGCAAATCGTAGTCTAGCTGCATAAGAACTCTTGAAGGTGCACAGTACACATGCCAGCCATCCCTCTACGTGACTGAGGATGCCCAGACATCATTCTTTGTAAACCAAGTTGACCTGCAGCTTAGTATGTAACTCAAAAAGGTCTTGGATTCATGGTGGTTCTCCTATCTCAGCCTCCCAAGTGCAGGGCTCACAGGTGTGAGCTACTGTTCCCTGTTCTTACACGGCACTCTGTAATCATGTTACTTTCTTTTTATGTTAATAATGCATCATTACAATCCCCCAAAGATTTAGGTTAAAATATAGTCTAATAGCAAGCAAGGGCTTTGAAATATGATTCTAGCTAAAAGGAGAAGAAAACAGTAAATTACCAGAAAATCCCATTAGAATGTATCATGGCAAATTCTACTTCTAACCTTTACCTCAGACTCTCATTTGTAAAGCTATCGATCTCCTGAGCAGTTTGTTTTAAAGCATGTTCCTGAAGGTTAAATGAGTCTTAACAAGCGAATTTCTTCCTTTTAAGATGACAAACTCTATATCCACTTTTTGAAGAGGGAGTTAAAATAGAATGTGCCGAAATTCATTTCCATTACTGTTTGGCATGATCATCCCTGGCCAAGACTTTGTTTCTTCCAAATTAGTTTGAATGCTACTTTCGCTTTTAATTGTGAATTTAATTCCTGCATTCTCATTTGCTCTAATATCTTAATTGCTGCACAGTTATAGATTTCTATGTAGCAAACGTGTTTGAATTGAGGAGCGAGAGAGGAAAGGGGCCCTGGCATGTGAGTTACCCTATTGCTATTCTTCTCTGACTTTCTTTTGCCACTGACTTCTGATCAATAATAGGCTTAAGGCATGTTGCTGGTGACCCTGAGCAGAACTGAAAGTCAGAGGTTCCTTCCCTGCATGCAACTCAAGATCCGTCAGCCCAAGCTGTCGGGGAGTTCCATGCCTCAGCGGTTTCAGGGAGCACAGATAATTAGAAAAGAATTGTGACTTGGTTTTTGCTTATGTTTTTGTCACAGTCTGTTGCTACTGGTTTCTTCAGGAGTCACAGAATCTGTGTCTGGCTGACCTCTGTAAAGAAATGATCTCTATCAAGGCTATTTATTTCTCTACTGTATATTTTATGGTTTTATTTGGCAAGCACCATGCAATGCTGTTGCTTATCTTAATATATATCAATAATATGCAAACAGGATATCAGACTTGATTTTATAAAATATTACTCAAAACAAGATGAGAAATAGCACTTTAAAAATGACCAAATTATATCATTTTGGAGATGTACTGTATTGCTTTATACCAAATTTTGAGTCTTTAAAATAGAAAGAAGATAAGGCACCCACATAGAATGGGACTTACCCTCTGCCCTATCATTTCAGATTATAGTAGATCAGGAAGCAGTGTCATGGGACATTCTGTTTCAGACCAAGCACTAAGGCAACTCAAAATGCACATCTTGAGAGTGACAGTTAGATCCAGTGACTTACAGATTCAGACCCAGCAAAGGTCTACTCACTTACCCCAAAAAACACAACTTCTTGCAGTAAAAATTATTCTAAATACCTGGACATTTTGTCTCTAGGTGTCAGCAGCATAAAGAAGCAGATTGGCCTGAATCTGGTTTGCACAAACTAGGAAGACATTTCCAGCAGGTGTTTTTCTAATGGACTCAAACGCATAGGTGGCCCACAGATAGCCCTATGCTAATTCTATTCTTGGTGCTGATTGTCAAGGAAAAAGAGAACAAGGGTTCACAGATCTCCATTTTCTTTTCCAATAGCCTTCTGTTGCCCTCAGAACAAAGTCGGCTTGTGTCCTCTGGGATCAGGTCACCACGATCCAAATCCTGCGGAAGCTATAGCTTTCCTGGTTCTTTATCAGCATGGTCAGGTCCTGAAACCTTCTGCAGTACTGGACATAAAGCAAATAAACGAAATCACTTTTCAGTTCCCTAGAAACTCTCACCTGCATTTCCCTCCACCAGGAACCCTCCTCCTCTGACTCTGGTGTTTATCCCCTTCTTGCCTTGGAATACCCAATACTCATTTCTGAAAGAGCTTCTGCTCAAAGATCTGTGTAGCTTTTCTTCTGCCTACATTTTGTTTATTTATTCATCGGAAAAATAATTGGTTGTGAAGCTCTTAGGTGCACATTGTATGCTCCAGGGCAGGGTGTGTTTTCTTTATCCTTGAACAAAAGAGCAACAGGGGAAGAACTAGTGATTTCATATCAGTTTTTTTTTCTATAGTACCCTTCACAAATTCCACACATGGTTAGTCCAATGATTTCATATTTCTGAATGGTTAACGAGATGCATTATAGTAATGATTTTATTTTTAATTATTTTTAGATACTTAGAACATCTTAGCAGAATTTTAGAGTAAACTCCATTTTCAACATAGTATTAAAAAGCATGGGATCATGAGATCTGAAGAAACAGCTTTTTTATTTTTCTTTCTTTCTTTTTTTTGACACAGTTTCTCTCTGTAATAGCTCTGGCTTTCCTGGAACTCATTTTGTAGACCAGGCTGACCTCGAACTCACAGAGATCCGCACTTGCCTCTGCTTCCCTTGTGTTGGGGTTAAAGGTATGTGCCACCACTGCCTGGCTGAGATAGCTTATTCTTAAAGTGTAAGTAACCTGAGTTCAAGTCTCAATCCCAGTTTGTAAAACAAATCCTCTATAGAGTAGTTTGTATTCCCTGTGTTGGGGAAGAAGTAGTAAACAGATTTCTGGGACTCTATGTCCAGCCAGCCTAACTCAATGAGAGACCCTATTTCAGAAAAATAAATAAATAAAGTGGAAGACTCCTGAGGAGTTTTAAGATTGACCTCTGAACTCTGCAAGTGTCTGCCTGTGTGTTCCTGTGCATCCACAAACATCACACACACACACACACACACACACACACATGTATTGTGCCATATGCCTGCTGAAATGTGAATATTAATGTCCAGGTAAGGAAAATGTTTACAGTGAGTCAATCCAGCACTATTGCCCACATTATTACTGTATATTACCAATTTACCAAGGGAACATGCAATGTACTTCCCCCAAAATAACTAAGAATATGCAACACAATCTCTGGACTCTTGAAACATATAATCCAGTTGAAAAGAAGGATAGAAAAGTAATTCATCTAACAGTGTGATGTCATGAGCCTCTCCTAACAGCATTTGCTCATCTCTTGTTCTTCAACAGCAATTCAAAAGGACATTCATCTAAAGTACAATCTCACTTCAGTACGAGACACACGTATATCCCAACCCATTCAAAATCCCTTCATGTTTGCATAACTATCTCCCATGCTTTGACCTCTCTTGGGAGATTAAAAGCAAATGATAGTGATGTTACTACTGCTGTAATTAAATTACAGCTTACATACACACATACACTGCAAATTTTTATGAACAGGTAAATAAAAGGAGAAGATTAATGTATACAGAGCAAGAAATGTTCTTATTCATTATTCAAAAATGAAATTTTGACACCCTTCTGGCATGGGTCAGACTTGTGAGCATTTTACAAAGTGAAATGAGTTAGACAAAATGACAACTATTGTCTAATTTTCTTCACCTGAAATATTTTAGACAAATTCACAGAGAGAAAGTAGAATAGTTGCAACTAGTAGCTAAGAGTAATGGAAAATGTGCCAAATTTTTATGCAGATGATGCAGATATTGTTATTGGAGAGTGGTTTCATTTCCTGGCCACCCAGACCCAGATAATAACAGAAAACTATATTAATTACAACACTGCTTGGCCAATAGCTCAGGCATATTCTTAGCTATCTCTTACCTCTTAAATTAACCTGTTTCTATTATTTTATATTTTATCACAAGGCTCATGGTTTATTGATGAGGTTCTGCTGCTTTTCTCCTTTGGCATCTCTCTGACTCTGCCTTCTTTACTCCTCTATCTCTGCATAGTTTTCCTGACTTGCTATATTCTGCCCTGCCACAGACCAAACTGGCTTCTTTATTAACCAATGCTAATAAAACATATTCACAGCATACAGAAGGGAATCCTACATCAAGATATTCTAGAAAAAGCAATGATGGTTGCTCAGCATTGCAAATGAACTACATGTCAAGTGAATATTTCACTTAAGTATCAATAAGGAGTATCTGTCTTGAATATTGTACAGAAAATTTACCAAATGTATAGTGCACTTGAAACATTAGATACTTACTCATAAAGAGGACACAAAGATATCATTATCACTTAGTCCAACAAAGTACATCTTAGTTCCTTCTAAACATGTCAAGGAAGGATTACGGAAGCATATAATAGCAGCCATATTTTGTTACTTTTCTTAATCCCAGGTCACCCAAAAGGCAACTTAGACCAGTAATCCCCAAAGTCCATCTAAGCAGGATGCTGTTTCTTCCCAAAAGATTACAGGCATCTCTGACTACATAAGATCAGGTCAAACGTGAAGGAGACTTAAAAGGACAGAGATAGGTAAGGAGTATGAAAATGGGCTCCCTAGAATGGTGACTTGTTGGTCTCAAGATATTCCAAGGAGAAGTAATAGGAAGATATGGAGTAGGTATCTAAATGAGACCAACAGGACAAAGGCAGGAGCCAGGGTCCCAATAAAATAGTCAAGTCAATGTCCCTTCAGCACACTCTCTGGCTAAGGGCCAATACTACCCAAAGGGCTAACGCTGTCACTTTCCCTTATCCACATCAGTCTTCTGTCTTTGGCAAAGCATAGACACTTGGTTATGTTGTTCTCTTGAAGTCACATTAAACATAACCAGGCTGAGCACACAGTAGGACAATAGATTGCAGACATAGTTATACCTGATTTTCAATCATATTATTAACTTGGCTCCAAGGTCTGGCAGAAGTTAGTTCTCTTTTAAAGGAGAGAGATATCTTCAGAAAAGAATTTTACTATATGAAGTACAGCGTGCTTTCTGCCCTTTCACATGCCTTCTCTGTCATAACATTACGCCTCGCCTTCATTGTACCTTGATTTCTATGCTATGCATTTTAGAAGCTAAAACGTCTGGTTCTGCTCATTTGTGTTGGGAACATTTTCAATGTACCCAGTGGATGGGAGTCAAATTCCACCACCCCACTCATAGTTTAGTGAACTTTCAAAGAGCTGCTAAGTTTCACCCATTCATGTGAGTGCTGCTACTCTTGCTTTTGGGAAATCACTGAAATTATGTGTATTTATCCTGAATTTATGTTAACTATCTGTCTTGTATTAGGAGTAAAATTTAAAAATTGAAACATGTTTATGAATTTTTTTTCCAGAAAAGGTGTTTTCAGAAAAATATGCCATTACTATAGTGGAAGCACAAAGCTATACGTGTGATAAAAATTATACAGACTCAGAAGCAGAGCTGGACACACACATGCACGCGTGTGCACAACTAGAGAAATCTGAGTTAGTTTAGTGAGTTATATTAATGTCAATATCACAACTGTGATATTGTAATATAAATGAACAAATTATAGCAATTGGAACACACTGGAAAAGGTGAATAAGAACTATCTATTTTTCCCCTTAACAATTATGGTAAATGTATTAGAAATTTTCAAATAAAACCAAATATACAAGGCTACATAAAGAGAATGCTCATCCATTTGCATTTCTTCTTTAAGAACCACATGCTCAATTCATCTGCCTATTCACTGATTTGGGGAGCAAAGAGGAATCAATGTTTAATTAAGGAGCAAAGCTGGACAAAGAGGAGAGGGTGGGATGGGGAGTAAAATGGGAGGCAAATATGAGCAGAGAGCCAAGAGATCTGTCTATGAAGAAGCGCTATGTTTTACAGTAATTTGCATAATAAGATATAAAAAAATCTAAAAAGCATGCTAAGAAAAAAGACATCTGTCCGGACAGTTACAGATGTGATATCAGAATTTAAAGACAAATTCTACTGCTCAGGGCAGAGCCTACCCATAACTCCAGCATTCTGAAGACTGAAATGGAGGAATTCACCGTTCCAAGACAGGAAAGGCTACTTTTTTCACTTACAAGCACAATGTAGATTGCATAGTGAGTTCAAGACCAGTCTCTGGGATACAGACAGTATGACTCTGCACCAAAGTAATGAATTAATTAGGACTGGAGAGATGACTCAGCAGTTCAGAGCGCTGGCTGCTCACCTAAGATGGATTCCCAGCATCCATTTGGTGGCAGACAACCTTCTGTACTCTGATCTTAGAGCCTCCAATTTTCTTTTCCAGCCTCTATAGACACCAGGCTCATACGATACCCAAAGATACAAAAATGCTAATCCCACTGAACAAGAATAATACCACTATGCAATCTTTGAGCCAAATTTGAAGCAAACTTTACTAAATACACTTTCAGAAATGAAGAGTGAGTTTTTGGAAGTTATAGATGAATATTTTCAACAATGAATAAAAAAGCCCAGAGCCAGGCTCACTGTTCTGCATTTTCAGAAAGACTAAAAAGAAATGCTGGCTTCTAAAACAACTTATAACGGAAGCTACAGATCACGTAGGAAAGACTGGGGATCAAATGGCATCATAATTCTCATCTAGAAGCTTAAGACAATTAAGCCATAGCTCTAGCATTCAAAAAGGAAATACCTGACTACATAGGGTTCCACACTAGTGAAGCTCTCAGCCAAGCACAAGGGAGCACAGAGGCATCTTCACCCACTTCAGGCCTCAAAAAATGTAACCCACCTCAAGAACAAGACATAAGCAAATATAGCACAAAGATATCAACCGAGCAGTTTCTTTCCTCCCTCATCAACTATGAGGAGAAGTTTACTCCTGGGTCAGAATGCGGGTCCTCTTTACCAGGAAATAGATATCAGAAGAAACAAATGATCCCAGGGAAATGAAAAAACTAGCACTGTACCAGGCCTTTGGAGGATGATCAGTCGACAGCAGGGGAGGGAAAGAGAGGGCCCCTGTGGAACAGGGAGAGTGCTGAGATTTTGAGATAGGTGGGAGGGTGGAAGAAAAATTCAGGTCAGAAGGTCAAACCTCTTTAATAATAATAATAATAAACATGTACTAAAAACATTGCGGTAGAAATACATTTTCATATATTTAGTTAGTTTGTGTTTATGAGAAGCATTTCTGTTTCATTTGCCATTTTGTTACTGAAATTTCATATGCAAAACAGTAAGTTGTTATGAAGAATGGAGGTAAATACCAGGGCAGGACGGGTCAAAGAGAGGGTCCTCACGGAGTGGCAATTGGAAGGGGCAGAAGTGCTAGCTGTTCAGGCAAACACTTTAGTGATGCATTAGGATTTAGCTACTTGTATGTCTTCATTGCACAATTATGCAAAAATAATGAAAGCAATTTCAGAAATTTACACCACATAAAAAATAAAATTATTCCTATACACCTGCCCCTGGAGGGTACCAGGGCTTAAATTTTGTTGTATTTTCTAAAAATATCTTTTTAAGTAGTTCATTAACACAAACATAAAACTTTCAGGTGGGGGATTCAAAATATTTGCCCTTGGGGAATAATCTTCATGCAGTCTTTTGAAAACACCAACATTAGGGTTGATGGTCTGACAGTAGGGAAATCTTGGCAAGGACAGCACTGAGTAGCTTGGACAGGAATCATCCTCAGCTGTCCTTGCCTGGATAGATTCAAATTTGACCATCAAGCAGAGGACTCTCTAATTGAGAAAGATAATCAGCAGCCTACCACAGGCCAAGTTCGTGGAGTTAATTTAGTTTGATTAAGCCTCCAAACCATCCATATTAAGCATGAAGCAGAATTCTAAGTACCTGCTGCATATCTTTAAAGGTTGAATTATGATTTAGGATTTTTAGGATCTTTAAACTTGAGAATATATCTGAGTATTATTAACAATTACATTTGCTTTTTATCTTTAAAGTGTTCTGATTTAACTGCAAATTTAAAACAGCCTAACACACACAGAAAAAAACAGAGAAAGAAAAAGAAAAAAACAACCAAACAAATAGGCCTCACCATTAAAACCACATTCTAATTTGCAGGTCATTTATAAAGATCTTCTTCGTACTCTTATTCTGATAGCCATTGTTTTAAAGCAAAGTTATAACGCCTCATAATTTTTCCATTAAAAGAATTTTGTCACTCTTTTAACCAGCAGATAAAGAATCATCTAATACACCTGTCAGCCTTGGATTTAAGGTTGTGATGTCCATATTTTATGTCTCTCTCACTGATATGATCCTTGTCTGTCGGAACAGCATTGATATTTCTATCTAGAGAGGTAACTTCCCTGAGGACTTTGGGAATATTTCTAAGAATCTCTCATATCCCTAAGTGCAAAATGTTGTTTGGACAAAATGCAATCTCAGGAAAATGCTGGAGAATTAGCCTGCCAATATTTTTCCATTTGTTAGTTTTGTGTTTGATTGATGCCTGGAGCTATTGTATAAATTTCCATAATTTATGCAAACAATGGTAAGCAAATCGCATTTCAAAACCAATCCTGTTAATGACACAATAAATTTCCTTAAACACTGGTGGCTTGACACCATTGTTTTCTTTTATAACAAGAGATATAAATGTTCAGCTAAAGATAAGTATACACACATAGGCTAAAATTTTTATAAAAGTTATATTCTCTGATGAAATTATATGCTCTTTGTTTGGGAGAATTCAAGATCAGGACTCAAAAGGTCAAGGAAGTAGTTAAGAACATTCACTGATAAGCTGCTCTACCTCATAGCAATGTGGTTTTTCAGTTGTACACAGAATTAATCATTTCAAATGTGACATATGCAATATCTTTATCCCTTTGTATCATGTCCTATTTTAACCATAACTTAAATAGATACTATTGTTCTCATTAAGACATCCACAACACTTTTGATTTTGTGTGTTTTCTATATGGGGACTATGGGAAGTTTGAAAGGGACCTGTAATATGTAGGGGTATGTAACACCAATATTCTCCTATAACATCACTCTTAAAGCTATTTTATCACAGAGTTGCAGAATGAAGTCATTTACATGGGTCTTTGCTGTCAAAAGTCATAGACATCAATGTCACAAGAGGCTTTGCCATACATTGCAAATGCTGAGTATTTATTGGAATGCCTTTTCTAATGTTCATGAATCTTTTTTATTCTAGAAAAGAGATTAGCAGTTGAAAGAGTATCACAATTGTGCTCGCACCTGTCTGTCTTCTTGGTTGAAAGTCACCATAACCAGGCAACAGCTTAAAACTAAACACACTTCTAAATAGAGCACACAAGCATCCCCTCCAGTCCATGGCTACTATTGTGTTTACTGTACCTGACAGCATTAGGGAGAGGGAAAGGATTTGTGAATGCGCAATTTACCACCCACACAAAACTCAGTCCACCTGCTTACTATTTCATCTTTCTCACCAA
The DNA here is from genome assembly GCA_001685095.1 of Ellobius talpinus. NCBI lineage: Eukaryota > Metazoa > Chordata > Mammalia > Rodentia > Cricetidae > Ellobius > Ellobius talpinus. The sequence goes on from LOJH01029964.1 coordinate 16,742, forward strand.
GAGTCCAGATCTCCATTCCATCACCTACAAAGCTATAGCAGACTTCTACTTGACCATGTCTTCCATGAGCAGCCCCTATAACTCTTTCCTAGTACTAAGAAAACATACAGTGTTTTGTAATACTTGAAAGTTCATGTGATTGGCCATTCCCATATCATTTTTTTCATCTAAAGTCACAATTTCCTGCATGATTTCTCCTTGTTTCAAGATGTGACCTCCTTGAATTTTTACATTATTGGATGACTACTCATAGAAATATCTTGTACCCCCAGACAGGACATGTCTTAATTCCTTGTACTCCACACCCTCTATTCCTTTCTATTTCACTGACTTTTGTATTTAATTGTTTAGAATCTCTGGCATCTGGTAAACCAAGAATCAGCATGCCTTTTCTTGTAATGGATAAGATAGTAGACATTTTATGCTTTGTGGGGTGCATAGCCCTTGTGGTGATAAGGTGAGCAGGCCTGCTTTTCTTCCCACCCAGCTCCCACATGGCTAGCTTAACACCCGAA
>LOJH01029965.1:3553-17255 GCA_001685095.1 Ellobius talpinus
CTCTCTCTCTCTCTCTCTCTCTCTCTCTCTCTCCCCTCTCTCTCTCTCTCTCTCCTCAGCTCAGACCAGGCAGATCTCATCAACATTTTTAACACACACCCCATGACAGAGGACAGCTTTGTTGGGCTTAACTGTGAACGTTACAATGTACTCTCTCCTTCATCTTGGATGGATAACCATACTTGCACGCTTGTGTCTTCTTTGAACCACTGCCCGAGTATTATCATCAGTAAATTGTAACTCTTTCCTCATCCTAAGAGCATTCTAGTGCAATGGGTGTGAGAAGTGTTATATTCAATTATAAAATGAAGATGTTATTGGGGCTGAGGAGATGGTGTAGCTGCTAAAGGGCTTCCCATGAAAGCCTCTGGACCAGATTTGTTTTCTACATCTATATAAAATCCCGGTACACATCTATATGGTAATCCCAGCTCTAGTGAGGGGGAGGCATGTGGATCTCTAGAAATCATTGGCCAACCAGCCTAGCTAAATAGATGAGTTCCAAGTTCATAGACAGAACCTCTCAAAAAATAAATAAGGTGGAGAGTGTTTAGAGGAAGGATCACCTGATCACCTCTGGCTTGCAAACATACATGCACAGGTGTACATATGCACACATGCATGAAACACACACACAAGTACTGCTTGCCCAGGCACGCATGCCACTGTTCCTAGGAACCAACAGGTCTGCTCACAGTGTTAGCTACTAAGGTGTAACACATCCGAAAGAACGATGTCATGCCTGATGGTCCTGACAGTCCCCAGGAGTCTACTTGAACTTCTGGTCAGTGTGTCATGGATCAGAAAACATGAAGCGGTCTTTTTCTAAATTCAGACTCTGGCTGTTTCCTCACTCCAAAGCCACAGCTAATGTGGGCCCAGCTCCATTCACAGGCCAGCAGAACTCAGACAACATCTGTTCAGCGCATGGTCTTGGCATGTCTCACTGTGCATCGGGTAGCACCGTAACAGGGAAGCTTGTCACATGCTACGACCTGATATATTGTACTTGAGATTTTCTTTGGCCCCTAATTAAATAATGCCACATCTGTCATGTCTGCAAATGTGAGGACGAACTGTTAGCCAGAGTTAGAGACCATGTGTGTTTGAACTTGGAAATGAATTCTCCAAGTCTCCAGATGAGTTTAATTAAAGTGTCTCCTAAGGTTGTAAGGTGAGATGCATGAGAATGAACAAAAGAAAAACCCAGAAAAACCACAGTGTCAAAATCTTGCATGTGTGAATCAGAGGTGGCTTCTTATTACACAATCAAGGTGAAATTTAGAGATAATTTATACACGAGATGCGGAAGCTGGTGTGGGGATGAGTCATCATCTAGACTAGAAGTAGGCCGACTTGTCTTCAAGGGGTCAGACAAGCATGTCACCTGCATGGTGGTTGTGTGGCTTTGCCCACTATACAAAAGCAGCTATGGATGACATAGAGGAGATGGTCGTGGTGTGTTGTCCTAACTGTACATTATTTGCAGACCCTGAAATTTAAATTTCATATAATTTTTCTTGTGTTGTGCAATACTACGGCTCTTTTACTTCTTTCCCAAAATTTACAAATATAGAAACTGTTCCTAAACCATCAGCTGTAATTTGCTGTTTGAAACAATAACCTTGAACTGTATGTTGCTGTCATCTATTAAATTAGCCTTCTGATGACCAACTCCAAAGGATGGATGTAGATGACACTGCGGAATGGCGGGGCTACATGAGGAAGGGAAGAGCTTGAAACTCCTGCCAGGGTTTGGTTTCTTCACTCGGCCATGGCTACATGGATGTCAGCAGCAGCATCACTCATGAAACTTTATGTAGTTATAGCTTATGCTTCCTTGCATGTCTATCAAGTGCTTTCTAATGCAAACATTTGAAAGCAAACAGCATGGAAATTAACATATATGTTTTAAGGGGTTGTGGAGATAGCTCAGTTGGAAAAGAGCTTGCTACACAAGAGTAGGGACCTGGGTTCAGATCCCTGGTACCTACATAAAAAGCTTTGGGAGGTGCCTGTAATCCCAGCAGTGGAAAGGCAGAGACAGAAGGATCTCAGGGCTTGATGGCCAGGCAGTCTAGTCAATCAGTGAGCTCTAGGTTTAAGGAAAGACCGTGGCTCACAAATAGAGAGTGATTGAGGAAGACAGCCATGTCAACGCCTGCATCCAAACACATATGCACATATGTACAGGCACACCCCCATGTGCATAGATACACAAAAATATGCTTTTCCTTGATTGCATGATTAGCAAATGTTATTAATTTGGCTTTAGAAAGGAAATTCAGTTGAAAGTAGCTCATTTCAACACAGTTCAATTTCATTTATGATTCTATGGGAAAAAAGACAATTCCATTGCTAAATATGTTTTATAATGAGTGTCTTGTCAATGATGTCCAGTAGAACTGTTCATGATGGTGGGAGTGTCCTATTTGTCCACATGAGGCTACTGTAGCTGATGGGGCAAGGATTATTTGCCTTTTTATATTCTAAGTGTTCATCCAAGTTCAAATCTCAACTGCTCCATTAGACAGCTATGTGACCTGACCTTCCTTTCATTGTGTAAAATTCAAATAATAATGCCTCCATGATAGTGGATTTGAGAAGACTAAGAAAAGCTGGGCCAGTGAGACACCTTACTGGGCAGAAAGTTTAGTGTTAAACTTGATGACATCAGTTCCATCCCAGGAACTCAAGGGGTGGCCGGGTGGGCAGGAGGGGCTCCTATAGACCCTACTCTGACTTCCCCATGCATGAGGTGGCATAATTCATCCGAGCGCCATGCCTGTCCATACTAAATGTTTAATGAGGTTTCCTTTATAAATATTTTCATCCTCAAAATGGTCTTTTATTTTTAAAGAAAATCTTTGTGTATGTGCATGCGTGTATATCTGTGCCATGAGCCCTGAGAGGAAGTCAGCTGGAGGAGTCCTGTCTTCCATCTTGTTTGGCACTGCATGCTCCAGGCTAGATGGCTCACAAACTCCCAGGGATTCTCCTGTCTCCTCTTGTCATCTCACTGCAGAAGTGCTAGGATTGCAGATAGATCTCTAGCTGGCTTTATCCAGGTTCTGGGGATCCAAACCCAGGCCCTCATGCTTGGACAGCAAATGTTTCTGCTCACTACGCTAACTTCTCAGCCTCAAAATCAAGGCTCCCAGAACTGATCAACGGCAGAGCTAAGCTGAAATCCAGATCAATCCGAGTTTTTATGGATCCCTTTGAGTCTCCGATGAACCTGACACGGTAATGGAGCAATTGAAGTGATCAAAACCTTGAGGCACATTCTGTTCACATAGAACGGAGCAGCCTTGAACTCGCCTGGGTGTCTCTCAAGGAATCAGGTCTGTAAATGCTGAATGAGTAAATGAATCCGAAGCATCGCTAATAGGAAGCTGCCTGTAGCCCCAAGTTGCGTCTGAGCCAGGCTGCCTCCCATCCGGCAGGAACTTAGGTTACAAGGCAGGAGAAATGAAACACTGAATCCCAGCGACAAGCAAGCATTTAAAAATTGACTTTGACAAGCTTGTTTCCCCTTGAACTTTTCCCAGGCCGGCTTTCTCAAAAAGTAATGACACTTGTCCTGAAAGACATCCCAGAGTCTGCAAACCGCACTTGGCCTGCACACGTTCCTAAGGGGTGGGGCGGAGATGGGAGGGGGAAAAAAGCTCCCCGGGGGTGGGGGATTTAGAGACTGATGTTTATGACTCTGTTCTTGGTGCTTTGATGTGTTATCCTGGATGGACGGTGCGGCCTGCTGCATTGTTTGTGGGAGTGATTGAGTTTTTGTTTTATCAGATTCCTACACAGAATATCAGGGTGGAGAGATTACAGTGAGTGCCTGGAATTCGGATGGGTTGGGTTGCTAGTGGTGTGGGAATTTGTCAAGCTTGAGTTTTGCTTGTGGGAGTTGGATGCTGGGTTTGGGAAGGGTCTGGGGCAGATGGACCACGGGGGACTCAGTTCTGCGACCCCGGGGCCCCATCGGCATGACTCTCACGTAGCTCAGATCCTAGACATGTGGTGAGCCTGAGCCAGGCATAGTCAGGACTCTGTTGGAGGCCAGAGGGCCAGGGACTAGATGAAAGGCACAGACTGTCTCTCCACAAAGCACAGAATGCCCCCGCCCCCCAGCTGCTTCAATAAGGAGCCCGAAGGTTCTCACTGTCGATGGGCAACTTGCTGGCTGATTTAGCCCCGAGCCTCGAGGCCTGGCATATGGCGTTCTCCCAGCCCTGCAACTGACCCTGTCGCTCTGGCCACCAGTGTCTGTCCCTTTGGATCCCGACGGCACAGTGCCTTGCCATGGCAACAGCTGAGGGTGGGGGAGCCCTTGCCTTGCCTGAGGATGGCCTGAGACAGGCTACAGGCCAAGTGCCAGAGGGTCCCCTCCCTTTCTCTCCTTGGGCTCTGTAGCAGAGCTGAGGGCAAGGCCCTAGCAGGTCTTTCTCTTTGGAGGGGCAGAGAGGAAGGGTATGGAGTGTGGGGGAAACCACCCAAAAAGTAGGGTTCCTCAGCCACAGTCTTCCTTGTCCCCTCCCATGTCCACATGCCTCTGGAACCCATAAACCCCTAGCTCGCCAAGAGAGGTTGAATTTGGTTGGGATTACCTCAAAGGGAGGACTTGGCATAGTGGCTCACTTGGATCCAAGCTGGGCCAGACCCAATTCTGAGCAGATGACCTTTCCCCTCCTGATGCCCCCTCTCCTGATGAGAGAGAGGACAGGTTATCCATCTGCCCCCCTCCGTCTGTGGTCAGCTGGGAAGAACTGAGTGAGGGTGGTGTTTGACTTGTACATGTGGGGAGCCTTTAGTCCAGCTGGGAAGTAGAGCGGTCAAGGCTGGCCTGGAGGGCAGGGCCAGGAGAGGGTGTGGTGAGAAACTCTGTTAACTCTCCTCTTGGAGCAGCTCTCAGCACAGAGCTGAAGCCAGTCTTGGCTCTCTGCGTCTCCGTCTCCGGGCTTATCATGATCACACGAGCAAGTCTTGTTAACCTATGTACACACCGTGGAACATCAGAAGTAATTTTGGGCACCTGAGTCAGAATCCCAATGCTGTACTATTTCTGCAAACATATTTTGAAGTCAAAGTCAGGTCATGAAGCCCTACATCCAGTTAGCACTATTGGGGATAACTAATTTTTAGGGGACAAGTGAAGGACTCACGGTCCCTGGCTCTGAATGTGGGTGTCACTCCCGCACAGTTTCTATTTTGGATTTTGGGTTCACAGATACATTGAGATCAAGGATGACATTAAAAATAAACCAACTTCAAATAAACTGATCACCTTAAACTTAGAGTCCCCTAAAAATGTAGAGCAAAGCAGCGTCACAACCAATAAAGGGATTTTTTTTTCCGTTACGGGAGGGCTGGGACTGAACAGACTTAAGCTATTGTTGAGAGCTCTTTGATAGGGCCCCTTAAATGAAAATTATCAAATGGCTGTTTAAAACATGCACCCTTTTGTTTGATTATCCCACTGCAGATAACCTTTATTAAACCTGATCTGAAATTACAGGCACGGCCGGGCGCTCCTTTGATGCCTTGGCTGTTTTGCTTCCTGTTTATAGAGGCTACACGTTGCACCAGGAGATAAAGCTGTTCTAAGGGATATTAAGACATAAGAGTCCCTTGGCTATTTGCTGGCACTGTTTTTGATGTTTCCTTGCTCCCTAGAAATTAGCATATCCTTTTCAAAGGCTGCCTCTGATGAGAGAGATCCTTTGCCATGATGTATTTGCTAAAAGTCATCAATGATAGTGTATTGTGTAAAGAGATGACACATAAAAGGCATGAGGCTAGATTATTGATAATGAAGCAACTTGTGTAACAGTTGCTTTTGGCTTTTCTGAAACATACGTTGACACCATAAACACACTGGGTTTGTATTAATGAGGATTTAATGTGTCGGAGGCTTTAAAGAAACTTGCATGGAACAACTTTGCAGAGGAAAGAGCTAGTGGGGCGCAAGTTTAACATTTGCACTCATTTGACTAAGTTACGTTCAATCAAAATGTTTTATTGCCTTGGAAACAGAAAATGCTGATAAATCTTTTGTTTCCCTTTGCTTGCTTAGCTTGAAGCTGATGAATAAGAAGGACAGCATGGAACAAACTTAGGGAGAGAATTTTGCCCACACACCTGGAATGTTTTTAAGAGAAAGCCATGTAAGGGGTGTGGGAGAAAATGATGGGAAAGTGGAAGAAAGAAAGTCATAGGAAAGGGAGAAAGAAAAGTTGAGAAGGAAGAATGAGGAAGGGAAAGGGGGAAGGAAGAGAGGAAGAAAGGAATAAAGGAATGGAATAATGAAAAACTGGAAATCAAGACTGAGAGAAATGATAGCAAAGGAGGAAGGGCAACAAGAGAAAAAGACATGAGAGGCAGAAGAGAAAGATCTGAAGGAAAGAGGGGGAAAAGAAAGGAGGGCAGGAAAGCATGAAGGAAGGACCAGAGAGGAACGAGCAGGGATAAAAAAAAAGTTAAAAGGATGGGAACAGGGAAGAAAAAGGGAGAGAGGGGAAAAGGCCTACAGGCAGGCGTGTAGGCAAGCAGGCACGTGGTAGGCAGGCAGACATGCAGACAGAAGCCGGGTAGGCAGGCATGCATGCATGCAGGTAGGCAGCACACAGGCATGCAGACAGAAGCCAGGTAGGCATGCATGCATGCAGGTAGGCAACACACAGGCATGCAGCAGGCAGGTAGGCATGCATGTAGGCATCAGGCAGGTAGGCAGGCAGAGATAGTCTACTGGCCTGAATGTTCCTATGTTGCTTAAGGAAAGAGCTGGAGCCAGACTTAGCTCAAAAAGTATTTCAAATGTGTCCCACCTGAAGCACCTAGTTCATAGCTGGTTTTCCTAGAAGTTTAAATTTGAAGAAAGCTGAGCTGTCCTTCCCTGGTCACCCCTGCTTCCAAGCAGAGCAGAACTGCCTCCAAATGTGCTACTGTAAGACAGTTCTTGGGTTTGGGTTCTTTCTATGGAGATTTTGTATTATGAGAATTCCTTTTGGTTTTACTGAAAAGTGTAGAATGAAGCATGCAAAGCCCTGGCCAAAGGATGCCCCCACCTTCACACTGACCGCAGTGTCCATTGATGCCAAGCAAGCGGCTAGGACACCCACAGCAGGAACTGACTCTTGGAAATCTGCATGCTTAAAAAGAGTGAGATGTTTCAAGTGGTCAGCTTTCTTTTGTCTGCTTCCCTATGCGTTGAACATGTGTGGAGTTGTCTATTTAAAGATCAAAAATCTTTTCTTAATTAAGTCCCCATTGTTCTTGGGTTGAGGTTTAGAATGCCTTTCTCTCGGATGTTTGATTCCAATTTGGTAACTGGAAGACAGAAGTAGGTGGGAGGTAGCTAAGCAGTGTGGAGGTAAAGAATGACACTGGGGTTTGCTCTCTGGGTATTAGAACTTTCTGGGCACGCTTTTGTGATCTGTCCCAAAGGCTATATTGGTGCAGGGTCATTTTTACTAACTCAAAGTTAAGATGGGGACCAGGAGAAATTGTTATTGTACTTATTATCACACCCATCAACATCTTCAGTCCCTTTGGTTTCCCTCCCAGGTGAGCACACCTGCTCCAGGTGTCCTTTTGTTGCGTGTGTGCACATGTGGGGGTTAGAGGACAACCATGGGTGTTGTTCCTAAGTGCCAACTGCCTTTGGTAATTTTTGATACAAGGTCACTGACTAGCCTGTAACTCACCAGGTGGGCTAGCTTGGCCAACCAGTTAGTCCCAGGGATCCAACTATCTCTGCACCTCTGTAGCATGAGGATTACAAGATAGAAAATGTGGATCACCATACTCCACTCTGTGTGTGTGCGTGTGCATGTGTGCACAGTGTGCTTGTGTGTGTATGCTCATGCATGTGTGTGCGCTCTCGCATGTGCACATGTCTATAGGAACACATGCACAAACATGTGGAGGTCAGAAGCCAGTATCTTTTGTCTTCATTGCTTACTCTTCACCTTTAGCTTTGAGACAAGACCTGAAGCTCATCGATAAAACTAGAAAATGGTCACTGAGCTTCAAAAGATCCACTTGTCTCTATCCACCTGCCCCACGCCTCCCCTCACCCCCGCGGAGGTACCATATGGAAGGGTCACCACTATATGGTCCTTCTACATAAGACTCATCTGGAGCTATTCTTAGCATGACTCACACAGAAACATTTGGGAGACAACTGGGACTGGTTTAAAGGTGAAGGACATGGCTCTTTTGTTTTGGAGATTTCAAGGGCAGTAAATAGTCAAGAAATGATCAGTGTGTTGCTTCACAAGGCAAGCTCTCTGGCCCACTATGGTGTTCAAGATGTCAAGACCAAGTCAAACAGGCTCATGGGTCCATGTCAATGGACCACACATGAATGCCCAGGTTTAGAGTAGGCAATCCCAGCAGGCTTTATTATTTTAAATGTCTCTCATACTAGAAAAAGGATGCTTAATCTTATTGAGATGGAGGTAGTTGAAAATGTCAGTGAACAAAGTGGATAATCATGGCTCAGCTCAATCAATGACTTGGGATGTGTCCTAGTTATTGCTGTAAAAGTGACCATGTGCTGAGCCGGGCAGTGGTGGCACACATCTTTAATCTCATCACTCAGGAGGCTGAGACAAGCAGATCTCTGTGTATTCTAGGCCAGCCTGATCTACAGAGTGAGTGCCAGGACAGGCTCCAAAGCTACACACGTGTTTGTGATCTACAGACTGACGTCACCTTGAGAACTGTGGCAACTGTGATTCATTATACTGCTTGAGGGTTGTAGCTTTGACAGTGACAGCTCATTTTAATTTGCCCATGAATAGCTTTTAGGAAAGAAAGACAGAAAAGCAGAGGAAGAAATTGTGAGCAAGAATAGCTTTCCATGTATTAGCATATTTGAAAATGAGTTGGTTTCTACAGTTTTGTTCATTTGTTGGTTTGTGTTGCTGTATTAGTCACTGAACCTAGAGTCTTGTGTATGCTAGGCAAGAACTCTCCCACCAAGCTCCATTTATCGTTCCTTTTGTAGTTTTTACTTTTGGACAGGGTCTTGCTAAGTTTTCAGGTAGACATTGAACTTACTTTGCTTCTGTCTCTTGAGTAAGTGAGATTAAAGGTATGTGTAAATAGACTTCCTGCTAGTGTGTGTGGGTATGTGTGTGTGTGTATTTTGTATGTGTGTATATATGTGTGCATGTGTATGTATGTATATGTGTGTATGTTTGTGTATATATGCATGTGTATTGGCTATGTATGTATGTCTGTATCTGGTGTGCATATGTGCTTGAATATATGTGTATAGGTATGCATGTAAAGTCCAGAGGCTGATGTTGAATGTCTTCCTCTAACCCTTACCACTGTATGTATGTATGTATGTATGTATGTATGTATGTATGTATGTATGTATGTATGTATTTTGAGACAGGGTCTCTCAGTGAGCCTGGAGTTCATCAATTGTTCTGGACGGACTGGACAGCAAGTCCCAAGAATCTTCCTGTTTCTGCCTTCCTTTTATTGGAATAAACACTGTGAAGGAAGTCCAGCAGTAGATCTCTTTACAAAACACGACATGGCACTTGTTACCCACAAGGTGCTGCCATGTGGCACACCCAGTAGGTAACTTCCTTACATGCAATAGAATTTGTTAATGTGGAGGGAAGGAAATGTAAACAAGGAAGCCTTTTGGGGAAAGAGCATGGTGTTCACAAAAGCATTTTATAAGCCTAGAGAAATGGAATAACAAGTTAAGATATAAAAATTGCCAGAGGACAAGAAAAATTGAGTCAAATAGGTTAACCGTTTCTCAGAACAATAAGCATTTCTTCAGCAAGTTTCAGTTTTTCTACCACACCTATAGTTCACAGGTAATTTCATAAAGTCAGGAATGTGTATATTATTGAAGAATAAGAAAAGATGAATATGACATCATGGCTTCAAAATAATATCTATAAAGGGCTGGGAAGATGGTGCTCAGTGGGTAAAGTGTCCACCACACAAACATGAGGATCCCCAGCACTCAAATAAAAAAAAGTCAGACATGGTGGCATTCGTTTGTAACCTCAACACTAGGGAGGCAAAACCAGGAGAACCCCTGGAGCTTGCTGGCCAGTCAGTCTAACTGAATCGGTGAGCTTTAGCTTCAGTGAGAGACCCTGTCTCAAAACCAAGTTGGAGAACAATTGAAATGACTACCTGATGTCAGTCTCTGGCTTCCATACATGTGCCTACCCACGCATATGAGCCTGTTCACACACACTTGTATGTGTGTACCTACAGGGAGGCAGGAAGAAGCTGGAGGCTTGCTGGGACCCACAGTGGATCTGTATAAAAATACAGTTGGAGGAATAGCTGCCATAGAGTCTCCCTTGAGCATAATCAGTGTCAGAGTCAAGGTCTACTCCAAGGAAAGAGGGCAGTGGGTCTAAATCAACCTAAATGATTTGGATCACAGACTGGTGCTCAGTTATCTTTCGGGCCTACTCCAGACACGTGACTCAGTCTCACCTCCGGCTGGCCACAGTCACGTGGGAGAACACTTTCCCCATTCACCTTCTCTTCAGTCTTCCACCCACACCACAGGCTTCCAGAAATGTCGGAAGAATTTCTGGAATTCATTAAGAAAAACTCTTAATGAATCTGGGCTCCACAAAAAGCACAGGAGTGCTTGGATAGGGGTGCATAGCGGTGGCTCAGCCATGGTGACCTCACTGAACGGGATGTGTTAATTACTGAGTAGTATGGTTTGAGAGCCTGAAGAGCTCTAGAGTGGTCTTTGGCAGGACCCTTCACATTTCTGCTTTCCCACCTGCAGAGTGGGTTAACACTCACTTCTTAGGAACACTGAGAAGATCAGGCTTCACTCTGACTGGCTTTGTGCTTTCATATGGAGGAGTAATTTCTATTGTGACTTTTCTGGTCTCTGGAAAGTCTGTTGTTGCAGGAGTCCCATGGGACTTCTGGAAGGCTGGTACCAGCAGTCAGAATCTTCTGTATGTAAAATCCTCTTTCTCAGCTGCCCCAATGTCACATGCCCATAATGCCATCTGCTGGGAAGGCTAAAGCAGGAGAACTGCAAGACTGAGGCCAATTTCAGCAATGTAGAGAGTTCAAGTCCAGCCTGGACAGCTTAGCAAGCAGCTCTCCCATTATAAAAAGTGAAGAGCGAGCCAGAGATATGGCTCAGTGGTATAGCACTTATCTAGCTGGTATGCATGATGCCCTGGATTCAATTCAATACCCAGTAATATTGGGGGGGGGAGAGAGAGAATGAATGAGAGAGAATATTAAATAATTATCTTCTCCCTTCTGCTCATTTACTTTTAAATTGCTTATCACCATCATCATCATCATCTTGTGTGTGTGTGTGTGTGTGTGTGTGTGTGTGTGTGTGTGTGTGTACAGTTGCATGCACGATGATCACCTTTTTAGGAGTCAGTTCTCTCCTTACTGTGAGTTCTGGGCCGCAACTGTCAGACTTAGATGGCATGTGCCCTTAGGGAGCCATCCTACCTGCCTTGACCCCTTTCAAATACCAGACCACTCCTTTGGTCTGGAAGGCGGAACCTAGTGAGCTCACTTCTGTCCTTCTGTTCTTTTGCAAAGTGGTTAAAATGGATTCAGTTTGTCGCACAGTTTAGCGCATCTCCGGGCCCAGGATAGGGATCCATGGAGCACTTCTGGATATACATGTGTGGTCCTTGTTTGGCTGTCTCAAACGCGTCCATGCCTCTACTTCCTTTTCTCCTAAGATGAACCACTCCCCCAGAAGACTCTCATGGCCTCTTCTCTACTGGTTTTTACTGGAGACAAATTTCCCCAGATTGTTCCACAGGGTCTTAGAGCAGGACATGGTTTGTCCTGCATCATCAGAGAGCTCCCTCCCACCCACCTCTCCTGGGCTTGTCAATCAAATCCAAGAAGTCAAGGCAGTTCTTTAGAATCCCTGAGCTGTGGCATCTGTGGAATTTGACACCTAAGCAAAAACCTTAATCATTTTTAAAGGAAGGCAAGCTCAAAGTCACACCTGAAGAACAGCACATACAGGGAGCCAAAAACCAAAGACACAAGAAAGGGGGAGCGGCTTCCTTCCTTTCGGCTTGGAGAGGGGCGGTAATTATGTAACGTCTCCCTCCCTCTCCACCTCGTCTAAACAAGGCCGGGCAGCTGGAGCTGGGAGCTGGTATTTCACACTCCAAACCAACCCCCGACTGGAGTCTTCAAACCTGTTTCAAAAGTTTCCTTTCAACCTGGACCATTCAATTGCAGTCTTTCTTCCTCGCCTTTAATCCATGTACCTGTGGCAGTACTCTGTGGCGGAGAGAGGGAAATCAATGCCTCACCTGCCTACCTGCCAGACTCAGGGAACCAGCTTGAAAGAGGACTGTAGCATTCTCTCAGCCTCCCTTCGGCTGCCAGGAGCTCTTGACTTCACACGGGAAGAAAACACGCTGGGACTCTGCCGCGGACAGAAGATGGGGGGCTCATTTGATAGGAGACCGACCTTTCCCAAGGGTCTTGGCTGAGTTAGGAGGTTCGCTCTTCGTTCACAGCAGTATTCGCCGGGACCCCAGATTTGACAGCTCCCTTCTTGTGATCCAGATCTACGAAGGCCTTGCCGTTGCTGGCCGGGTCTAATCAAATATAGTGTCGGGCTGAGTCTTTTGGGCAAGTGACACCTCTTAGAGATGTTATAACCATGTGGTGAAGGTGTCTGTTCTAGATTCAGGCGCCTAGCTTCGAATCCTAGTCCTGTCAACTCTCTAATCCTGTGAAGGGTGACATCAGGAGACCTCAGTTTCCTCATCTGTAAATGAGGATCACAGTAATTGTCACGTGTTTGTAGTAGTTCACAAAACACAGAACCCAACCTGACAGGAGCACCCTGTCCACACCATGAGAAACATAGGTGACTCCCTCCCCCATTAATTCCCTCTGGTGAGATGACAGATAAGAGCATAAGCAGTCTCCCCAGCACCTCCTCTCCCAGACACAGCCTCATGTAGTCTAGGTTGGCCTAGAATTCCTGACCTTCCTGCCTCTACCTCCCAAGTGTTAGCATTATAAGCACCATAAGCCAGGGTCAGCATACTGGGTTTACATGGTGCTGGTGACCAAACCCGGGGCTTTGTGTGTTCTCTCAAACATTCTGCCATCCGAGCTACATCCAAGCCCACCTTTTCCTTTCTCTCTCATCGTTGTTAAGATTTTTTGCTGCCCTGTGCATGGTGTATGTTTTTGTATATACACTCTTGTATGTGGGTCCAGGTGCACTGGAGGCCAGAGATCCCAGCAGGTACCTTCCTCAACTGTCTCCATCCTATTTTTAAATTTAATTTAATTTTTGAGATGTGGCCACTTACTGAGTTGACTGGCCTGGCTGGCCACTGAGCTCCTAAGATCCTGCTCCTGCCTCCTCAGCTTTGGGAGAGCGGATGCGTGCCACTGTGTTCAACTTTTTACATAGGTTCTGGGCATTGAACTCAGATCCACAGGCTTGCATGGCAAGTACTTTACTAAATCATCTCTTTAGTTTTATGATTTTTTAAAAAATGTCAGAGCAGCCGTGAGCCCTGGTCTGTTCCGCTTGCAGCGGGGCGGGCTGGTGCAGGCAGCACAGTGAGTCTCCCGAAGGTGCAGAGTCGCAGTTGTGGCCGTGGCGGTGGCGGGCGGGCGCGTGGGTGGGAGGCATGTGGGCAGACACATAGTATGGAATAGAATT
>LOJH01029966.1:3365-17769 GCA_001685095.1 Ellobius talpinus
GTAGCACACTGCACACGAATGCATGGTGTTCTTGTGAGGTGTTAGGTACTGTCATTTGCTTAAGCAGGTTGCTTCCAGTGACTCTAGATTTAGTCAAAAGAAATAATTCATCTGCCAGTAGTTTAGGAACACTGTCTGGCATCCCTTGCTTGTAATTTGGCAAAACTGACAGCTTTGCCTCAAGGTTTTGGCAGGTAGGGAAAATGGTTGTTGCCGGGTTTTTCCAGTACTGTGTTTTTAAATTTAATTGTTTGCTTTTCCCTGTCTGCATCTACACAATGTGCTCTCTTATTTGGGATCTCAGCTTGCAATTACTGCACAGCTTGGAAATCGACTTTACAGAACAAAATCACTGGCTGTCACATCATCAAGACAGCCAGTATCTGAAGGCAGAAGGGGGGAGATCCGTGGACTTAGTTTTTGAAGCCTGGGTATTATACCCAGGCCTTCTTAAAATTCGGGAGTTCTCTAGAGAGAAGACTTTCATTGGTTGCTATTTGTACCAGGATAAAGCCGCTGTTCCAAGATTAATACAATCGATATAATGTTACCAAAAAAATTAAAACATTACATTACTTAAACGTGTGGATAGAGTAATTCTCCCTAATACCCAAAAGGTTTATCTTCTCCTTCGAGAAGCACTTATGTACATTTCAAAAATTTTAGCTTTTTGTTAAAAAAATTGTTTTGTTTTGTGACAGTATTCCTCTGTGTAGTCTTGGCAGTCCTTGAACTCACTCTAGAGACCAGGCTGACCTAGGCTGACCTTGAATTTGCAGAGAGCTGCCTGCCTCCACCACCCCAGGGCGGATTAAAGGCAAGCCCCTACTGCCTGGCAATAAAGGTTTTTTTCTATGTAAATTATGTACATTTTTGCAGTTGTTCCTCCACAGGTTGCTGACCTACCACATGCAATTGTTAGACTGAATTTTCTGTCTCTGAGCTTGAACAGAAAGAATGATTAGAACTGCTTTCTCTCTGCTGGGCATGGCCAAGTTGCAACCGTCTTCTAATTTCCGACTTACTACACAAAGCAGAGGCTGCAGTGACAGAAGAGTTATCCCTGAAGGGATCTACACACATGGAGAAGCAGAATCTACAATCTCCAGCAACACATTCCAGAAGAGAATGGCTCCCCTCCTGATCCTGACGCGGAAACTCAGCAGGACTGAGAGATATTGATGGGCTTCCTCACTCAGCTGAGTGCAGTGTTTAAGCACAGTTATTTGAAGAAAATTGTGGGAAATTGCTCCATTTGGCATTGTCATTGATTTGTGAAGACATGTGGGGTATATGTGTACATACATACACACAACTCAGCCAGAAAGAGTTTAATCATCTGAATTTTAAGGGTTTTGTTGTTTTTCACCAGAAAGTATGTGGAAATCTTGCAGTAAAATCTGGCTAAATTAGTAACATAGACCACTTCAAGGCATTTTAACAAACAAACAAGAAATTTCCAAAACCTCCTTGTCTTCTTGTGCTCTCTCCTGGAATGGGCCCTCTAAATCCCATTAGGAGTCCTGCTGCTTAAGCTCTGGTAACAAGACCTGATCGGCAGCACTGCCCTTCAGAACCCATCTCAGGTCCTAAATGGCAGCGTTCTCATCAGTCTTCAGTACACTAGGCTTTATACATCCATTTGGAAAGAGAGTTGCATAGCATTGTCAACACCTTTTGGATTTACCGTTACACAAACTAGGGTACTCTTCTTCTAGGTATGATGGTAGCCATCAGAAGAAGAAAAAAAATCTCCCATGACTTTTATTTACAAGTTGAAAACTGGGGTCATGAACATTCAAGCAAATAGTGAAATTGCTACAAGGAAATCAAGTTCGCCAGGGTCACTGGAACCTGCCATGGTAATCCCTCTTAGAGAAACGAGCAATGGGAAGGCAGACAACCACTGATATAACACAGTCAATTAAGTAATGGTCAGTTTTATTCATGAACAAATAAGGTCAAATGCAAGAAAACAAAATCAAGGCAAAAAAATTGACAGCATAAATGAAGTGAATGAAGCTTGCATACAATAGTTTACAAGGGGTAGATTCACCAGATGAGCCTATGAACACTCTGGCGCAGTATTGTAAGGTTTAAGGCAGCCTGATTTAAAAATCTATTGAAACCGTGTAAGCCTGTACTACAGAGTAAAAAAGAATAAACACATCCCAGGTCAAAAGAAATGCTCACGGCTGCAAACTCCAGCGTAGAAAGAACTTACATTCAAATGGGGCTGGTATAGCTTAACTGTTCTACACTTGCCTGGCATGCAGGATGCCCCTAGGTTCAATCCCTGGCACCACAGAAAGAAAGGAAGTATCAGAGTAAAAAAGCATCCTCTGCATATGACAGAACCACCTCACTCACAAATGCAGAGGTGTTTTGTTTGCCTTTACAAAACTGGCACAAGATTAAGCCAGCCAACCCTCAAGCATGGACTGGTGAAGGCTTGACAAGCCCCACCCTAAATGAGGGGCCATAAACAGCTGGCTTCTGGGGAAGGGAGAGTCAGTTTTCTTTAAGGGTCTGGCTCCTGAGAAGCTGACCATGCTCCATGGATAGTCTCACATCTAGAAGTAAATGCCAGCACAAAGTGACCTTATTTGTTCATGAGTGGGGCGAAGTTATTAAAAAAAAGACATGAAATTGAGAGGTAACAAGGTGAGGATAGATCTTGGGGAAGTTAGGATAAATACAATAAAAATATATTGTGTGAACCTATCAAAGAATCAATTAAAAATATGGCAGATGTTCAGTTGCCTCTCACCATCAGTTCCCTCATCAATTTAAACAATCTCCAAGACATTCCTTCAAACTCATCTGCCTGGAATGAATTCGGGAATTCATCCTCTTATAAAAACAGCACTATAATTGAATGTTGGGATCATAAGCTAATCCAAAAATTCTATTAAACCCATAATTATGTTAACCATGTTTTTGGAACCAAAAATAGAGACATGGTATGACAAGTTCAATCACAAGAGGAAAATGATAATAATGATAATAACTGAAATTTACAGTTAGAAAAGGTTCTAAGAGCTTGAACATGTGCCTATTTAATCCAAACAAGCGTCCAGCGAGGAAAGTACATGTAGAATTCCTGTCATAGCTGATGCCCACAGAGGCTAGGAGAGGTGCTCAACATTCAGAAAAGAATGAAGCCATGTGAACAGGAGCCTGAGTGCAGACTCTGACAAGATGGTCTCACACCATCTGTGCTCTTATGTCCAAGAAAGAGCTGAAAGCCCCACCCAACTTCTCTAGACCACACTCAGTGCTTCAAGATGGTAGTTAGCCCAATCAATCTTTCCTCCGGCTGCGGAAAGGCCACTAGGGAAGGCGGCACACTTCCAAACCACCACTGGAAATTTCTGTGATCCATTGCAGAGAAGAACCAAGACAAAACAGGTTTGGCAGGGTAAAGAGCCTTATCTTTGGGGGCCAGGGATCTAGAGAGAAGACAGCTCTTCTATGTGATAAAGACACAGGACAGGAAGCTGGAGAGATGGCTCAGTGGTTAAGAGCATTGACTGCTCTTCCAGAGGTCCTGAGTTCAATTCCCAGCAATCATATGTGGCTCACAACCACCGGTAATAAGATCTGGTGCCAACTTCTGTCTGCAGGGATACATGCAGGCAGACCATTGTGTACATAATAAATAAATAAATAAATAGATAAATAAATAAATAAATGAAGACACCGGACAGTATGCAGAAGGGCAATGAGCATGCAAGGTGGAGCCTCAGAACAGGAAACTGTGGGGCTCAGTGAATGCTGGAGCTTGGGCCCCGTTTCTTTTCTTTGCTCCCACATTAGGAAATGTAGACACGAAGACCTCCTCCTCTCACCTAAGTTCTGCTGTGGAAGAAAAACTGCAATGAGAAGGTAAAAGCAGCTGCTGAGGGTCCATGGCTGCTCTAACAACAAAGAGAAGAGAAGGGGAAGTAGAGCAATCAGCAAAGACACTTATAATAAGAGTCTTAGGACATTTAATGAGGGCAGTGAGGCAGTGGGGAGGCTGACGGCATCCAGACTCACGGTGATGCAGCCAGCAGAAAGTGTGGTGATATCAGGTGAAAATCTAGAAAACAAAACAAAACATGGCAGTGTCTAAAACTAGACAGTTCATTCCAGTGCAGTTACAGTCAAAGGCCTTTCTCTGCTGGACTGAAGACTCATTACAAGGTCAAGGGCATCTCTGTAGACTGAGGCCAGGAAAGTTTGACCAAAGAGACAGTCCTATAGCTTTGGAAGGATAAATAGTGTTGGGTCAGTTTTGCTGTTTATAGGCATTGGAACCTTGAGCAAATCACATCGCTGCCAAGAACAAGATTTTTTCTTAACAAAATGGAGACAATGATTATAACAAAAACTCTACCGAAGAGACAAAAGAAATAAAAGTTGTAGCCATATTTCATGTGCTGTGAATCTACTATTTCATATCAAATTATTTCATTAAAGACATGAAGTACCTTGAAAGCAAACATTTGGTTCTGATCTTGCCCAGCTACAGAGGCTCATTTTCCTTTTCCTGTGATATCTTTCCTGGAACTCAAAGTCCCTGTGTGTCCAGCCTCTCCTTAGTTCTTTATTTCACGTCCCAGCGCAGGAAGAAGCAGTATTCCTGGATGTGAAGTTCATCTTTACCAGAGGTGAGGAACTTCTAGAAGTACACTGCGTTGCCTTGTGCCAATACCCTCACATCTTACAGAATCACCAAGACACAGGATATCTGTATAAAACAATAACTGACGAAGAGGGGGATGGTATACGCTCCTTCTTTATCATCTCTTAGCTAAAGGCATTTTGTATATGTGTCTTCTGCTCTGTTTTAATTTTTCTAAATCTAATTGAGAGATTCAGAATTATATGACAGCAAAATTTTCCTTTGCTTTCCACTGATTAGTATTTATTTCAAAATATTAATATTAGATTTCAAAGACCAGCAAGCATTTTGAAATAAAGAGATAAGCAGTTAATACTAAAGAGGTTGTGGGCCATTTATTCCTTTGTAACCACTCAACTTTGAATGTAGAAAGGTCAACTATAGACAAATCATTTAAAAAGAAGCAGGACTACACTGTAGTAGAGCCACATCTATGAACACTGTCATAGACTGGACTTGTCCCATGGGCCACTATCTTCTAGTTCAGTTTTATCACTATCTTCTAGGACAGTTTTAGATTATTTGTTGGAGGATAACTATGGCTAGCATAAAGAAGATGTTAGCCAAGCAAACTACAACTGAGACTTATCCCCAAACTCCCTTTTTCCTGTTTCTAATATTTCCAAGACATGGTGAGAACACTAAGCATCAGTTTTCTCAATTAACGTTTCAGATCTCTGAGAATACATAAGCATCCTGAATTTTAACCTCTCACTGATGAGTCCATTGAAACCCATCCACAAGAACAGAGGATAATAGAAAGGCAGGCATTAAGAGTCATTGCGTACATCCTTCATCCACGGCAGGCACAGGGACAATTTTACATACTTAGAGAAGCACACAACATCAGAAAAAAAATGCCTTCTACTGTCTGGAGGCAGTGTGTCCTTCTTTACACTATTACAGAATAAACGCATAGTAAACACCCATTGAACAGTGGGTATAGAGATTTAATTCTAGTTCATAGGCACCCTTCTCAGTATAGAGTAAGATGATGATGACATCAGTCCCAGCACACAGCACTGTTTCTATAACTCTCCTAGAGAGCCATAATATTTTAGTGGTTGTTTTCTCTCTGTTGTTGAATTATACGCTACTGTCTAATTGAAATCTACGTTGAGGTTGCAGCACATTCTCATGCAGACATAATTATTTCATGTATTAATGATTGAATGGATGGGTGGAGGACTAGAAGTACTATCTACCAAATGAGACATCTAATCTATTCTTTAGCACAGCACGAGCTGGAAAATATACATAGATACAGATGGAAGTATTAGGTAGCCTAAGCAAAATAGTTGGACAAGGTGGAAATAAAGTGACATTGGGCTGAGGTCAGATCCTTCATAAACCTTTCACCAAAGCCAACTATGCATTTCATCATTATTTTTTTTGAAAATTGGCACAGGGCATTGAAATTAGGTTTTACACATCAGTCTTCTTAAATATGAGCATTTGAAGACAAGAATCATACTGCACTCAGGAATTTTAGTTCATTTCTGTTTCTCCTCTGTTTCCTGTCTTGTCTCATCCCATCTCCTCTTCTCTTACCCCCATCTCCTTTCTCCATCTCTGCATGACTAACTAGAGGGCTTGATAAGGTAGAAGCTTCATTATACACTGAAAAACTGGATGCCAGACAAGGAACTATTAAGTTTTTTGCTTTCACTTCAGTACTGAAAAGATGGTTTGTAGCCAGACCACAATTTTAGCTATGGTTATTACTTTCTACAGCAGTATGAGCCTCACTACAGGGACTTTGGGTACCAGTCAGGTCAAGCCCTGTCTCTCTGTAGAAGCTGAGATGAAGGCTGGTCTGATTGTAAGTACTGAAACTAACTGAACCATAGAAACACAATCATCATGCTGTCGATCATATAAGGACACACATATACACTCACACACTGTGTAGTTATACTGGGACAGTGGTGTTATAACAGATATATTAACAGTGATGAGTTCAGCTTTATCCTATAAATGGGCACCAAAGTGGATAATATCAGAGCATTATACACTGAGGGTTTTTAAAAATATAAAATTAGTGTCTCTGTACTGCTTTTTATTGTGTGTAAAATGTCCTTTGAATGTGGGCTAACCTTGGTACAATCAGAACATTCTTCTACTAAGTTCAGAGTGACAATGACAATAAGACTTTGACAAAATAACAAAAATGATAAAAAAATGTAAGCCAGTACTTTATTTGCCAGAATTAGAATCAAGTGAATAACCTCTCCTTCTCTGAAGCATCACATACAAGGAGGGAAGACCTTTGCAGAGAGGCAGGAAAAATTGTTTTGACATGTGCAATTTCGCCTGGTTATAAGCGCCAAGAAACCAGTACAGCCTAGCAACATGCTGGTCCAATAAAATCGAAGGGGAAAAACAAACCTCCGGGGCCAGATCCACCAAGTGGAAACTTCTTAGTCTTTGGGCACCAAAGTCTACACAAAATGGAGACATTTCCCCAAATACCAAATGAGACCTGGATGTCAAGACAGAGAAACACACTGGGGAGGGGTAGTGGAGGGTGGGCGACCAGAGCACAGAGGTCAGGGATCTCGCTACAAACGGGCCATAGGTGATGGTCTGAAGGGAGACCAATATCAAACTTTCTGTCCTGACTCAGCATCATGTAATCTCTGTGAGTTCAAATGGACTGTCCAGGAGGCTGAGATTTACCTATGTGCATCAAGCAGAGTCTCTTACACAAGTAGGTCAGGGTGGAAAGAAATCATCCTTGGTATGACCTGAAAACTGCAGAATCACACTAGTAGCTCGAGATTGTTCTAGAGATACTTAAGTCAAGTTCATCATAACATTACCTATGTCATGTGCTTAGACTAAATATGACGATAATGCAGAGGACTGTGAGGAAGGTTTGAAAATTTGTTTATCTTACAAGTTATTGTCTACAGAGACTTTTCTCATGCTCCAACTTTTGAACCTCAACACAGCAGAAGAAAAAGATCCGATATAATTATAACAGACTTAAGAATCAAAACATTTAGACTCCCAGATACCAAATGACAACTGGAGTCCTATCTTTGACCACAGGCTCTGCGTGCTGACCACATTAGGCCGTCCCTTCACCTGGTGCCACCTCACGCTTAATTATAAAACAGTGACACTTTTTTGACGAGTGGAAAGTATGCTAGTGTATCCAAGGCGAAGCTGAGAAGGATCAGGTCGGGACAGCGATGATATTTTAGGGAAATGACCGGCAATGACCCTTTGCTTGAAGGAATGTGCTGGAGGTAAACTCCGAGCTCAGATGGTCTGAGTTAATCCTGTGTGGACAGGATGGATGGGATGCCTGCTCTGTGTGCCTCATAATAACTGGGACTAATGTGAATGCATTCCCTGTCTCACATCTACACCGCTTTTGTTGTCACCTAAAGGTGTCCAAAAGGTCTGAGGAGGTCAGGCTTGGAGGCAGGAAAAGGTTTCTCTTAAGCTTGGAAGGGCATCAGTACTGACCGTGTCCTGTGGTATAAACACACTAAATCAAACCAAACCTAACAGAGGGTGAGAGAAAAGGAGTAAATGAATCAAGTCTTCATTTCTGTTTATAGTCTTTTCTGGGAAATGGCTTGTTATTAATAAAAGATCCATTCATAAGCCCTATCTAATAAACTAACAGACACCAAGTCAAACTCCTTAGTTAACTGTGCCGGGTACCATCTATGTACAGGAAGCACTATAGGAGGACTGCTGAAGATACCACAAGGTAAGCAGTGTCATTCATGGGACAGGACCAGCAGCATCAACATGGAGGCAGAGCCCCCTGTTCAAGTTCACTCCCTTCTGTTACTGAGTTAGTATCAGGGAGCCCAGGACTACACAGTACGAAACAGGAATCCCAGCTGTAGAAGAGGAAAGAGGAGTGGACAAGAAAATCAGGATGAGTTGAGGACTCATCAAAGTACAAGAAATAGGTGAGACACTCACATGATGTCTTGGTTTAGATGTCAGTACCCAGATGGGTACATGGCATTCACTGTAAGATTCAGGGAGAGTAAGGAGGGAGCCAAATACAAACGCACAGGCAGTGAAGAGATCTGAATTGAGACTGAAATAATTTAAAGATGACAACATGTTTTCAGTGTAAACACACTAAATCAAACCAACTGGGCACCAAGTATTCAGAAGCCAGAGGCTATGACCTTCAAGCTTCCAAGGCTTGTGCTGCTAAAAGTAATTGAAGAGACCACATCTAGCTTGTTTGTGGCCTTCACTTGCCAAATGGGGAAGAGATAAAGAACCAGCTAAGGAAGACTTCAGCTGTGGTAAGGCGCTATTTCTCAGCAACTCCAAGGTTTCTGCTTTCTAAATGTATAAGAGAATGGTTTTGAGATTGCTCCCAACAGCAAACCAGGTTACCACGGATAAAGCTACTTGGACATCTTTGCTTTCATGCACAGCCTGACTTTCACATGTTTCAGTAGCCTCATTAGTGAAACTGAGACCATAGAAATGCTGCCTTAAGTCATTCACAGTTATAGAGCAGATCAAATGAATGTATACGATACCCTAAAACAATTATCTAAAGACATTACTAGCATTCTTGTGGCTTAAAGGGCTAGCCTGTAGGACTGTAGCTCTAGCCACCATAATTCTCTCAGCATACAATATCTGTGGTTTGTTTTGCATTAAATTGTTATTGCAGGTAACCAAGTGACCCAACATTCTAAGCCAAGCCCTGAAGGGAAACCGAGGAAAGGCCAGACACTTACATGAATGGCCAAGGACAGTGCCATATCACTCCCATAATACTTCCTTTGGGCAACGAACCTGCTATCAGGAAACAGAATTTTCTGCATGAATGTGGGGCCTCCATCTTAATGTAAAAGGCCAGAAAACATCTTAGGTGAGGAAGGCTGAAACATAACTCCTAAGGTACACGCGATGGTGACAGGGGAAGCTACTGTGCCCCTTACCCGAATGGCGTGAAACACTTATCCTATAAAATTTACTGAATTTACATCTATTAATCTGATACAAATTATTTTAAGTATCCTTCATGAATCCTTTTTAAATTTTTTTTCTTCTCTTTTGAAAAATATTATTAAGGAACTGACCCAGGATACTGAGGACAAGACAAGGCATAAATCCTATCAAGAAAAGAATGCATAAACCAGCTGACTTCCAAATGGACTGTTCTACAAACAATTCCTCACCAGTGAGCAAGGAAGGGCAAGGCGCTCTCCATTACAGAGCACCACAGGCACACTGGGTGTTACCAAGAAGGGAACCAAGTTCCCAAGACACAGCTGCTGTTGGCACTTGGCGCCTAATGAAGTGCTGTCTCAGTAAAACCACAAGTCCAGGGGACAGCCCGCTGGTCACACTGAGTTCTGAGACACTGTTAAGCAAAAATTGCTCAAGGCCTAGATTGGCTACTTAAGGAAAGACTGAAGGCATTAGTAAATTTTTTTCTGAAGTATTTGACACGAAAGTTGTATCTAACTTCCCTGGGTCTGTGGATTGAAGCACGGTTATCCTTTATAGCTAATATCCACTTATAAGTGAGTACATAGCATGTTTGTCTTTCTGGGTTACCTCACTCAGGATGATCTTTTCTAGTTCCATCCATTTCCCTGCATATGTTATGATGCCATTTATTTTTTAAGAGCTGAGTAAGATTCCATTGTGTAAATGTACCACATTTTCTTTATCCATTCATTGGTTGAGGAATATCTAGGTTGTTTTCCAGTTTCTGGATATTATGAATAAAGGAGCTATGAACATAGTTGAGCAAGTATACCAGTGGAAGGACAGAGTGGTATATCTAGATCTTAAAGTACTTAGATTCCCAGTTTTCTGAGAAACCATCACACTGGTGGACTTCCACAGTGGCTATCCAAGACTGCATTCCCACCATCAATGGAGGAGTATCCCCCTCGATCCACTCTCCAGCATGAGCCGTGGCTGTCGCTTGTGTTTTTGACCTGAGCCATTCTGACAGGTGTAAGATGGAATCTCAGGCATTTTGATTTGCACTTCCCTGATCACTATAAGTGTTTCTTTGCCATTTCAGATTCCTCTGCTGAGAGTTCTATTTAGGTCTGGACCCCATTTTTTAATTGGATTATTTGTTTGTTGATATTTAGTTCCTTAAGTTCTTTATATAGTTTGGATATTAACCCTCTGTTGGGAGTGGAGTTAGTGCATGTCTTTCCCCAATCTGTAGGCTGCCAATTCATCCTATTCACAGTATCCTGTGCCTTACAGAAGCTTCTCAGTTTCATGAGGTCCCATTTATAATGTTGATCTTAGTGCCTGTGAAATTGTCTCCCATGCCTATGTTCGGAAGGCAACAATTCCCTTTTTTCTCTTCTATCCAATTCAAGATGTCTGTTTATGTTGAAGTCTTTGATCCACTTGGACTAGAGTTTTGTGCAGGGTGATAGATATGGATCTATTTGCATTCTTCTGCAGAGAAGACTAGTAGGGATGCATGATCTCCCTGGGAAAGGGAAATCAAAGAGATTTTGGGAGTGGACTGTGGGTAGGTGGGAAGGGAACAAAAGGGATTAGGAACCTGTTTTGTTCAATCCAGAACCATCCAATTGAAGTAGCGCTGCCTGCAATTTGGATGGGTCTTTCAGTCTCAGTCAACTTGTTCTAGAAAGTTCCTCACAGGTAAGAGCAGAGGTATCATTTTCATGGTGATTTTAAATCACATCAACCAATAGTGACCTTGCAGTAGATACATGAGGTTCAAGAGAATGATTTTACTGAGCTATAGTTATATTCAGTAGTTGGCTATTTTCACTGACACTGATTTTTCCCTTCATGATTCTTTTCTCATAACAAAACCCAGAACATTTTAATTCCACATCACACAGATACAGCATTTTACAATGTTCAACTACAAGTTCTATTTTAGAAATACTTAAAAATATAAACTTGAAACAAAAAAATAAAACACTTACAGGGAAAATACTGTACTCTTGTTAGGATGTATACCAGGAAAGCTGAGAATACTCTGTCACAGTGAGAAGCCCCTGTATTCAGGGGCTCTTCCAAATCCCAAAGAATATCACCTCCTGTCTTAGTTAGGGTTTCTACTGATGTGAAGAGACACCATGATCACAGCAACTCTTATAAGAAAACATTTAATTGGGGGCTGGCTTATAGTTCAGAATTTAGTCCGTTATCATTATGGCGGGACATGGAAGCATGCAGGCAGACCTGGTGCTGGAGAAGGAGCTGAGAGTCCTACACCTTGATCTGCAGGCAACAGTAAGTGGTCTGAGTGTCACACTAAACTTGAGTAAAGGAAACCTCAATGTCCACTCCCAACAGTAACACACTTCCTTCAATAAGGCCATTCCCATTCCAACAAAGCCACACCTCCCAATAGTGTCGCTTCCTATGAGCTTGTGAGGACATTCAAACTACCATACCTCCCAAGAAAGTTATTTCTGTGTTCTGAGGCCACATTCTCCCAAGTTTCTCCAGGACATGTGAGTATTTTTTGACACATTCTGTAAGATGGGATATATTAATCAAGTTTCCATAGTTCTTTCCCTAGAACTTTCTCTTCTAGTTACACCTTCTACTCATGCCAATCATGGAGATACATTTTAATGCCCCTCTCTTTGCTTCCATTTGCTAAAAATGAATTGTAACTCTCTACTGAAATCTAACCCACTAAACTTCAACGTGGAAATTTAATTTTCAGCTATCCCATTGGAAAAATGAAACATACTATCTCATTCCTCTATCTATTCACAAAATATGATTATTCTTTTAAAAACTTATTTATATTACATCCTGGCTACACTTTTTTCCTCCCTTCTCTCCTCCCTGTCTCTCCATGCATCTCCCTTTTCCTCCCACCCCAATTCAATCTGTTCAGGAAGGGGAAGGCTTTCCAAGGATATCAAAGAAGCATGGCATATCAAGTTGTAGTAAGAATAAGCACCTGCCCATGTAGTAAGGCTGGACAAGGTGACCCAGTATAAGGAGTGAAAGGCCAAAATCCTGCAAAAGAGGCAGAAACAGCCCAAACTGTGAATATTCTAATGGGAGAAATGATCTAATTTCTCTTTCTTAATATAAACACTCGCCTTACAGCTGAGTGTTCAATCGATATTGGATAAAGATACACTGTGTTTTTCAGGAAAATCTTTCAAAAAGTACCAGGCAGTAATATTTTACCTTCCGATAAATATTAAAGATCTTTATCTCTACCTTGGCACTACTTTCTGTTGGTGTTTCTGCTATTTGCATTAGTTATAGCTGCTTAAGGGAAATAGCCCAACAGTTTTGCTTGGTGTATGTGTGTGCATGTGTGCGTGTGTGCGTAACTCATGTGCATGCACACACATGTGTCCAAACATAACCTGGAACATAGATGGTACTTAGTAGATAAACACTGAATCTTACACAAAGACTGAGTCGTTTAGAGCAATAATTCAGGTATATACTACGGTATGCTTAGGATCCCAAGTTACAGAAACACAGAGTTGAAGCTTCAATTCTAAACTGCTAGGCTACTTATACTAATATATTCAATATATTTTTTCCCTTGGAAGAATTCACAACTTTGTTCATTTCTAATGAAAATATCAAAGAAATTAATTTTCAGGCTCATGTGGTGTACATTTGGCAAAAACGGCACAAAACTTCTATATCATCCTGTAGTGGGATGTGGTCCCTGGCTTACTGTGGGACAATGATCTTGTACCCTGTAAAGACTTGTCACTTGTATTGGTTTAATAAAACACTGATTGGCCAGTTGCCAGGCAGGAAGTACAGGTGGGTTAACCAGAATAGAATTCTGGGAAGAGGATAGGCTCAGTCTGTAGTCATCACCCAGATGCAGAGGAAGAAAGATGAGAATGCCTCACTGATACAAGGTACCAAGACACGCGGCTAACACAGACAAGAATTACGGGTTAATTTAAGATGTAAATTAAGAATGTAAATTTAAGATGTAATTAAGATGTAAGAATTGGTTAATAAGAAGCCTGTGCTAATAGGCCAACCAGTTTATAATTAATGTAGACTTTCTGTGTGTTTCTTGGGACTGAATGGCTGTGGGACTGGGTGGGACAGAAACCTCTGTCAATGCTGGCTGATGAATTCCCAAGTCTGGTCCTTGTCTTCATCACTTTTCTCATGGTTGTGATAAGACACCATGACTAAAACAACTTAGAGAAGAAAAGGTTTGTTTTGGTTCACAGTTCCATGGTTCAGCCCTTCAGAGAAGGNTCAGAGAAGGGAAGGGCTGGCTGCTGGTCCCAGGGTTCAGTCCATCAGAGAAGGGAGGACAAGGTCACTGGTCCCAGGGTTTAGTCAATCACAGAAGGGAAGGCCTGGCCACTGGTTCCACTACATCAATCATGAAACAGAGAACACTAGCACTCAGTGTTAGTGTTCTTTGTAATGCAGTTCAAGAACCAAGGCCAGTGAATGGGGTGTCTTACTTTTAGAGTTCGTCTTCCCATCTCAGTTAACCTAGCTAGCAATATATTTGCCAGCATTCCAAAGAGCCGAGTCTCAAGTATTTCTAGACTCTGCGGATGGCCCTTATGAACTGCTGTAGTATGTATTTACTTATGAACTGCTGTAGTGTGGGAACAGCAGCCCCGAGTTGTGATATCCCTGCCCCCATTTGAGGTGCTTATCTTCAAAGAAAACATAATAGATACCCTCTGCTCCTGGAGTGGAAAAAGGAATTTTGAGTGCATGGTGACCGTTCTTTGATCCCTGCCGGGGTCAGGT
>LOJH01029968.1:0-17254 GCA_001685095.1 Ellobius talpinus
ACCACCACCACCACCATCACCAGGACTGGAGGTGAAGGTGTTGACAATAGAGGGACAAATTAATGTACTAGAATAAAGTCCCTTTCTCAGATTCACACACCTCATTTCTCCACAAGAGTGGAGGTTCTTTTCTGAGACATGATGAGCCTCCTATATAAAACCTGGTAAGGGTAACTCCAGGTAGATAGTGAACAAAAGACTAAGTCCACAGCTGAGGGAGTAGTGTCTTCTGGTCTCACATTTATACTAACCAGTTTCCTTCAGTCTTGAGAAAGGACACCAGGCTGCACACATAAAAGGCAGTCAATCTGGGTTCTGTCAGAAAGCCTGCCAGAAAATAAATCCAAACCAAGTTTCTAAGTGTTTCGTTCCTAAAGGATATGTTTAAGGATTAGATTTAGATATGGGAGGAATGTTTCCATCTAATAAAAGAGCAGAAGAAAATTTCAGAAAATTAAATATGGTGTGCTATAAAAATAAGAAAGTCAGAAGTAAAATAAAAAGCCACTGAACAAAGAGCCTACAAATTAGGAATATTATAGCAAACGATAAAATCAAGGAACTCACTAAATGCTAAAGCAAATAGAAAATAACAAAAAATGAAAAGAAGAGCAATAAACAGAATTTATTCAGGATGGCAAGAATTTTCCCAATAAGTCTTTCAGAAATAAAGAAAACATAGAAAAGGAAAAGCCAAATAATAACTATACCAGTAACAACATAGAATGACTAAACCTAATACGATCAGTTCGAAAGAAATGTCTGCCATTAGAAAGACTTCTGGCTTTAACAGGAACACTGCAAGAATAACAGAGCCTTTGGAACACTTAGAAAAAGCCGCAGCTGTGTCCAGCCAAAACCATCAATCAAGCATGAGGATGGAACACAGACATCTTATGCTTGTGGGGAATCAAAACACCTTTCCAAAGCACCATTCCTAGACAGCAACTGCCAGCAAATCACCCAGAATTTTAATGAGTAGGAAAGGAAAGTTCCAGAGAGACAGCTACCTGACCTAGAAACAATGGTTAAAATTGGTGCAGAACACACAGGACTATTGCTAAGCCAAGAAGTTTAATATTCTCCTAGATTATTGTACTAAGTAGAGTTGATTTGAAGCTGAGCTAGTGGTAACGAATGTCAGGCGATAACACTGAAAATCAACCAGTGCTCATACTAGGACTTCATAAAAGTAAGAAATAAAAAAACAGTCCTGTCTTCTTCAAACAACATCCTTGGTTATTATAAAGGTAAAGCCTGCTCACTTGATATGAAATTTTTAATATTTTGCAATTAAAATGAAATATTTGGAACTGCTTATAGCAACAAGTTTTCAACAAATGTATGCTATCTATAGATAAAATGTCTGGAGTTATTGCATCCGCTCATGGCTACCAAAAGAATATACTAAACCCTTGGAAACTGTTGAAAGTCATTGGTCTCCATAAACATGGGGGGAAAACAATTCATCTTTTTGCTTTTAAGCCTATATGATTTTAAAACTGTTAATAGCCAATAAAAATGATTAACTTAAAAAATCTACTCTAAATTTTTGCTATTTCATGAGGCAAAATGGGAAAGAGAGAAAAAAGGAAAAGTCCAGAGGAGAGCAGTCAAAAGGAGCAGAGGAAAAGAGAAATTGCACAGAGTCCACACGGCATCTTCGAAAGCAGCCTTCTGAGAAGGTTCTTAATTAAATGTAAAAGAGGTAATCAAAGTAATTTAACCTGATTGCTAATTACCGTCTCTGGGATGAGTTACTTGTTGTTCTATATTTGTAAATAAGAAATAAGTATCAGTAAAATAAAGCTTAATTGCTTAGCCTGTATTTCTTCATTCAGTGCTGTCACCATCCTCACTTGGTCCACTTCATCTCCTGAGTAATGTCCACCTCACTCCTAGGCGTCTCCCTCTCAGCCAGCTCAGGCTGACTTCAGCAAGCATGCCATCATAAAGGTACTCCCTACTGTTCCTTGCCCAGGTCTAGAGTTCATTCCTGCTTGGAAGGCCCTGACTGTCGGACCCTCCTTGCATTGATTCCTGTCTCCTTCCTGCACTGCCATTCTCTGTGCCAAAACCTGCTGCAGGGCTGCCTCTGAACTGGGTTTGTTTTCTGATCCCACAAGGCTGTTTTTCTCTTCATTTTGCCTAAGTCACTCAACAGAGTCTAGCTCAGAATGTTCTCTGCAAATTATATGGTACTATTTTAGGTCTGCTTTCCCTGGACAGACATAAATGTCTGTTCCCTCCGCACAGGGCTCTAATGACAAAGTACAACTCGAACCAAGTCCAACTTGTGGAGGCACAGGCTAACTGAGATTCCTCCCAGAGAATGGTGAAGGTTATGTGCAGGAGCATGGGTGACCCCAGAACAGCAGCATGATTTCCACATTGCTGCATAGAAGGACTCTTTACCTTCAGTTCACCTCCCACAGTCTGTATTCTCTTCTCCTCCCGAGACCACAAGGTCACATTAAATTAGGGCGGAATCACAGACAACTGAATGAGAACTGCAGGGGTGTTAGGGGAGGGCCCAATGACACTCCCCACCACTCTTCTTGTAGGAGAGAACTTTGACAGTCAACTAGCTTGGATCTTGGGAGTCTTGAAAACTGCCATAACTGCTCTGGTACAGGTATTGGTTGTTTTGCTTGAGGATAGCACTGTACACAAAAATATGGTAGCAGAGTCATAATTAATCCTTATCCAAGACTCAGAATGCTGCTTTCCTGCCCCTTCAACATCTATTTAAATTTAATACCCAAGCTACTATTAATTTCATTATTTTGTTATCTTAGTGTGCAGGAGAAAATATTTTGTAATCCATTACTTTTCATAATTATGAAAACTATAATTGGAGCTATGTTGATGTGTGTGTGTGTGTGTGTACACACATGCGCGTGCGCTCATGTCACTAGTGACTGAACTCAAGGTCTTGTGTATAATAAGAAAGTGCTCTACAAAGGGGTCAAGATCATGATGAGGAATCCCACAGAAACAGCTGACCCCAAGCTCACTGACTCTGGACTGACAGCTGGGGAACCTGTATGGGACCAAACTAGGCCCTCTGAATCTGGGTGACAGTTGTGTGGCTTGAGCAGTCTGCGGGCCCACTGGCACTGGGACCAAGATTTATCCCTAGTTCATGAACTGGCTCTTTAGATCCCATTCCCAATGGAGGAATTGCTAAGCCTCCATACGGGGTGGAGGGGCTTGGTCCTGCTTCAACTTGATATGCCAGGCTTTGTTGATTCCCCATGGGTGGCCTTACCCTTTTTAGGCATGGATGAGGAGTGAGGTGGGGGAGAAGGTGGTGGGGAGGAGGGGAGGGAGTGGGAACTGTAGTTAGTATGTAAAATGAGGGGAAAAAACTTTTAAATAAAAAATTAAAAAAATAAGAAATGAAAGTGCTCTAACACTGAGCTCCATCACCAGAGCCAGACCCAGTTAATGCTGTTCCATTAACTGTTGCAAAAGTAGTCATGGAATACAGTGCATTTTAGTGCACATGACATTCATTCAAACATGGGGAATGAATGATTGATTGATTAACCCACTTTAAATTTATGAAGTAAACACATTGAACTTACAAAGCTGTCAGATCCCTTGATTTGCAACCTTCATGCTACTTAACGATCATTCTTCACCATTCTGACAGGAAGCTATGCTTAGCCAGACAGCCAGCTATGCTATCTTACATTCTAATTCTGTATTTTAGAAGAAATTAAATCATTATAGGATTTAAAGAGATCATTCAGATATGAGCTAATCAAGACAGACTTTGTCATTCTTCTTTCTTCATATATAATAAATATATATTATATATATACAGAAAGACACACATATGAAAGTGTGTATGAGAGAGAGGGTGAAGAGAGAGAGAGAGAGAGAGAGAGAGAGAGAGAGAGAGATTAAGGATCATACTATGTAGCCCTAGCATGCCTAAAATTCATTTTGTAGCCCAGGTTGGCATTTAATTTAGAGAGACTAGCCTAACTCTGCCCCCTAATTGCTGGGATTAAAGAAGTACACCACCATACCCAGATACTCATAATTTATATTGCTTTCTTCTCCATTAAAATTAAATGGAATCTGAAGTGCCATGGGTCAGATACTGATTGAAAGGGGCCTCTGGAAATTTACAGTACTGAGTATAAATGTTTTAGTAATAAATACTTGGTAAGAGCTGGGAGTCTGGAGAATATATCTAAACTGGATGTGCAATCTGCCTTCCAGCAGATCATATAGGTGCCCAAATAAGAACGGTGTTCCAGTTTTCTTTTATTTCTCCCTTTCTGTCTCCATATAAAGCAGGATGCATGGATGGGCTGTAGGTATCTTCCTTATTTTAGACAAATTATAAATAACTCTCAGTTTTAAAACTTGCATGAAAACACCAGTCTCCAGTCAACAGGTGGTCAGAGTGGCACTGCCTGACAGGAAAAGCCTTTGTTCTAAACTAAAAGAACTGCTTTTGTGTCCACTCCTGCAAATTTCAATAGCTGTATAAAGGGACGCAGTAACAAAACTGGACATGTTGGCATGAATGTAGTGAAGATTTATAGCCTTTTGGAGACAATTACAAACAATTTCAAGTTTTTCTTGTCAACAAGCCAGCTTCTGATGCTGTGTGACTCACAGGTCTCCCTGCTGTAGCGTGCATCTCTGCCGAGGCCTGCACAGAGCTGTTTGTTTTGTCCCACTTGCTCTGCACATATTTAAACAATTACCATTGGTAACTTAAGGAGAATAGTTGGCACTGGAAGTTTGTTAAAATGTACGTTAAGGCTTCCTGCCAAGAAAACGCTATAGAACAGGTGCTGTCAGCCAGGATGTGGAAGCAGAAGGGAAAACCAGACAGACCATGCTGCAGAAATGACCCCACGCACAGACCTGAAACAGGCTATGCTGCAGAAATGACCCCACGCACAGACCTGAAACAGAAGACCATGCTGCAGAAATGACCCCACACAGAGACCTGCACCTCACACTGTGACCACCATCTGCCTAGAGAAGCCAGTCTGGCCTACCAGCCCAGCTGAGAGGCCTGCACATGACTTCCTTCTCTCCTGCTTTTCTTTCTCCCATCCCTTGTTTGTTTCCATCCTTCTGCCCTACCTCCTTTCCTTCCCCTCCATTATAGTAAACTTCATTGTGTGAATTTTGAGCTGAATTCCCTAAACACAATAAATTAAAAAAATAGAGTGTTTCTTATTAATTTAGTTGAATTTTCTCTTTTATGGTAAATTAAATAATAACCTGTCTCATTTATTGACATTTCTATTTGCTGTTAAGGTTAATGCATCACTGCTAAGACACTGTGGATTAATGGATGATGTTTTTGGACTCTTTTTTACAATAAAAGATAGGGAATTTGACTTCACTTCTCACAAACACACACTTCTGTTGTGCTCTTGTTAAAAGCTCATTTTATAGGCTTTTGAAGATGGTTCGAATGCTTTCGTGGTCTCAGGGTCTAATCTGTAAGTGATTTCACCTCAACTAGCTGTAGCTGAGGAATGGAAATGAATGGCCACTAGGGAATTTGGATAGCGCAGTGTGGACTGCACATGGACCTTGGCAAAGAGTGATTTTTCTAATACACGTTCTTTAAGTCACTCCTGGGGATCTTGTGCTATGAAGGTGGCAGTCAGATCCTTCCAACTCCATCACTCTGGCTTCTTCCATATTTTCAATTTTCATTGGCCTTTTAATAAAGAGTTGGCCATTTCAACTTTTATGTTTGAAAGATAACAAGCTAAATCAATCAAGCATCATTTCTCATAGACTGTTGCTTTCTGGAGGGCGGAAAAGTAGCAGCACCCTGCAGACAGCAGATGGGCTCTGCACATACTCATGTTCCTCCCCCAAGCTTCTGAACTGCTTGACTGTTCTGTGTGTCTAAGATAATACAAGTTTAGATGCTATTTTTTCTAAGTGTTGAGCAACCCTTGCACTATTTCTTTTTTCTTTTTAAATTCTTATCCAATATAATTGACCATATTATTTTCCTACTCTAACTCCCCCAAGATCCTCCTCACCACACTTCCCACCCAACATCATGTATTTTTTCCTCTCTCTCAAAAAAAGCAGCTTTAAAAAAATTAAAAACTAATATCAAATAAAACAAACAGGAAAGAAAATCCATTAAGATAAAAAACAAACAAAATAACATAAAAAGTACATACCAAGTATAAGAAGTTCATTTTGTGTTGGTGAACTACTGTGTGGATGGGGACTGCCCTACAGTCTGAGTTATCTTCTCTATTGGAAAAAAATGAATTTTCCCGTTTTCAGCAGGTGTCAATTCCAATTAGCGTTTAGAAGTTACATTTATGTGGGAAAATGTTCCAAATGACATAAAAAAACTGCTGGTCTTACAGAAACTATCAGCTTGTGACTCTTTTTCTCTAATAAATTGAAATAATAAAGCTTATATTCTATTCTGTGAATTTCAGATGAACATTCACAGGGCTTCCATATTAAGTATAGACACATATGCGGGCGCATGCATGCACACACACACACACCTCCATATATTAATACTCATGAACATAATATAAAGTCATACACACATCACATTTAACATGAAGCACATTCATACATATACACATACATACAAAACGGGAACAAGCACTTATCCCCCTGTACACAAAAACAATATTGACTTGTACAGGTAAAATATGTTTAAATAGACATCCACACACATATACACATACATATATATATAAACACAAATATGTACTGCACACCCATACACGAACACAAATTCTTACACCCCACCAATACACATCACACAAACACCAGACACTAAAACACACACAAACTCAAACATAAACATTCATAAAAACACATAAACATACAAATACTTAAAAATTCTCTAACGCTGCCAAATATAACATGGCACTAAACCACATAATAGTTTATATTAAATAAATATACCCAGAAAACATATTTTATAAAAAGCTCTGCAATGAAAAATGCAAAATGATAAAAAATAAAATCTGCTTTAGCCTAGGTAAACCAAAGTTGTCTAGTTAGAGTGTCTAATAATATGCACTCTTAAAATAATATTATTTGTGAATTAAAGTTACATGTTATTAAAATATATTTTCTAATTTTTGAGATTATAATTATAACATTCCCTCTTCTCTTTAATCTCTCCAGGTCCTGCCATCTATCCCTCATTGCTCTGCTATATTCATGATATCTATTTTTAATTGTTGTTACATACATGTATATGTATATGTATACATGACATATGCATATATTAAGAAATACATAAAGACACCGTGTTCAGTCTGTATAATGTCACTTTTAGGCACGTTTTCCCAGTTGTCCTTTTGATACTGAATAACCAGTTGGTGTGCTCATCCCCGGGGAAGACAATTTCTCTGACTCTTGGTCTTTCTCTCTCTCCTGTAGTTCTCTGCATAGGGGTGAGGCTCTGTGGGCTTCCCCCTGCCAATATTAGCATGTCTATTGCTGCTCTCCCTGTTCAGCTCAAGTTTAGACAGTGATGCTGCTGACCTTATGGATATAGCTTCTGACATGCCCATGAAAGCCTCACCAACTACCTTGTGCTGGTAAAGTCATGGGGCACCGTTTTACCACACCAGCACCATTCTTCGCTGCACTCTGCATATTTATCCTTGTACTTACAGAGAAGTGGGTTCTTCACCCCATCACCACATGAAGATTTATCTTTGCCATAGATAAAGACCTTTAATGGAAACCACAAGCAGTGAAGACACAGAGCTGTGGAGTCCAATTTTAATGGAGAGCCTGTCAGGGCTGGGAACACATTTGAGAAAATCCTTACTACATGACTTAAAACAAACTCTGCTTAGGGTATTTATTATCTTACAGTATTCAATTAATGAGTTATAATTTCATATTTCTCATGTGGATGAAATCCTTCGTAATGTATTTTATTGCATATTTATTAAGTTAAACAAATAAAACTAGATATGTTCATATTTTCCTTTTGCAAAATTATTTTCTTCACTTATCTTATTCCAAATCATTTCCAATTTCTGTAAAGACATTTACCTGGCATATAATAATTAGAAATTTTGCACATTGCATTTCATACTGATTTCCTCTAGTGGGAACCTTCACTGCAAGTTAAAAACTAAAGGACAGACATGGAAAGCAATGTCAACCTAGGACAATTTACCAAGAAATCAGAATATTTGTTATAGATGGTAAAACATTTGAGCAAGCTTTCCTTGGGTTAACCTATTTTCTAGATTTTACCTGCAATTTAAGGGTTAGATGCTAGTAATATTGATACCTGCTATGGAAAAATATTGCATTAGATGTTGTGAAAGCAATGTGCATTAAACCATGTTCCTGCACACCAAGACACTGCATTCCAAAAACTGCATTCTATTTATTTGGATGTGAAGGAAGTATGGTGTGCTTTTCCTTTCTGCTATGTTCAGTGAGCTGTGACGACTTCACTAGCCTGTCTTGACATCTTGGGTTTCTCATTCTTGTTTTCTCCATTGTATCTGAGTTCCTAAATATGACTTGTTAGGGTGTGTCCTGCCCCCTATATGTTTAGATACTAGGTTTCCTTGTCATGATTGCTTTGGGCTTCATGACCTCTGCTAAAGTCAAGTTGTAACATCTTCCAGCTTTTCTTCTCTGTCACTGCAGAGGCAACTGTCCTGACAACAGCCGAGGTGCCCCCTGATTTCTCATGCTGTGCCCACACTAACCAACTGTTTGATTCACAATAGTTTCTTCCACTTCAATGCTTTTTTGGAATTGAGAAACAGCTTCGCCTTCTTCACCATTGGACCATCAAGGTAAGGCACCTAGCACTTAACAGGGTGCCATGATTATTGAGTAAATGAGTAAATAAATTGCTGAAAGTTTTATTCATCTAAGAGAAACAAAAATATTGCTAATTGTTCCATTCCGTGATCTTTTGCACCAACAGTAGTAAACTAAATGATCGCAAACAACTGTACAGTCTATAACTAATTATACTGATTAACATCTCTTTAAGTATGAAGATTTAAA
Organism: Ellobius talpinus; assembly: GCA_001685095.1. Classification (NCBI taxonomy): domain Eukaryota; kingdom Metazoa; phylum Chordata; class Mammalia; order Rodentia; family Cricetidae; genus Ellobius; species Ellobius talpinus. The sequence continues at coordinate 9,034 of LOJH01029968.1, forward strand.
TATGAAGATTTATTTCCCTTTAATTTTAATATCCATAAGAACTGCTAGCAATTACTAATTAGTTATTTTTATTCCAAATCCATATTAACTCAAAATCTAAGTACCAATGTAATACATTTTACATAAGTTAATTCACATGATTGCTTACCACAGAATATGGCTCAGAGCAAACTCTTGATAATGTTGGTATGGTTTGATAATGTTTGTACTTGTGGGATGGCTTATAATTGCAGCAATAATTGTCTATCAGTAATGTTTCATCCAAGACATAGTAATGGCACATATTCAAACTGATAAAGTAAGTACTTTTGAAACACAGGAGAAGCATAGTCGCATACCTTCTTCACAAGTTACTTTTCTAGCTGCATTTGCTAAATTAACCATAACAACTTGAGCTAAAAAAGAATGTAGAATTATATAAGTCTATAGCATCATCTAATATATTAGATGACTCTCCCAAATGAGTAAATATGGAAGTAAGCATTTGTCATCTGAATGCTTGTTGACAAAGACAGCATTTACAGAAGAGGGGCCCTGTATTGCTTCCATTTTCTCCAGCTGTTCAAATGGCTTTACAAATATTTACAAAAGGTCACCAATAGAGGGCTTACCTTGGGTCTCAAGGAGGAGGCCCTAAGCCATCAAAAGCAATTTCTGATGTCCAGCCAGATATCTGAAACAGAGTAACAAAGAGAATTTGTGGCAACACAGACACATAGTATTCTTGGAGAAGTAAAATCGATTGTGACATTTTTCATTTATTTGTAAATGACTCTTTGGCAGAACACTCACTCAAAAGGACAGTTGCTTCTTCCTGCATGAGGTGGGGGTGATGGTAAAATAGAGAGATCCTGACAGCTGCTTTAATGAGCTCTGCACTGGGGCTACTCGAACACTTTCGCCCAAGAAGGAGCTTGTCCTTCATTTTCAATATAAGTCAGTATAAAATGTTATCTGTATGAAAAACCAAGCCATCTAGTTATTAGCATCAGTTACTCAGTTTATTTTCTTACATCTCAACTAAAAGAAAATATTCTAAATGAGCACCTATTGATTTCCAACCACACAGACTGATCACCTCTCCTCATTAAAAGACTACCACACAAAGCACAGGTTCTCTACTAACCCAAATATTTGTTTGTGGATAAAGGGGAAATGATTTAAACTCCAATATTTGCCATTTTGATTTTGACATTTTAAGTTCTTATGGAAAAAGAAATTATTGGTAGGGTAATATTTCATTAGTCTTTGTCATTAGATTAACTCTAAATAAAATCAGTCTAAAGAGTCCCCTTCTCTTATTTGATTGCTTGTTCTTAGATCACATGCTAAATACCAGGTAGAGCTGCAAAGCAAATCCCAAGGCTCACTTCCCAAAGCAATATATACTTCAGTGTATAGTAAAAGTGATGCCTTCCTTGCTCAAACCAAACCCAGCAGCTATTTACCAATAATTATATGTTGAACTGGATAATTCATGTATTCAAGGTAAACTATGACATTGTGCTGAAACATTCACAGTCCTAGAAAAAAAGTTAAATAATTGAGAGTTTAGAGAAATAACAGAATCTATGGGTAACAATTCTCTTACTTATAAAACAGGGTAGGTACCTTCCATTGACAAAGAGTAAGCACCATGGGGTCTATACATTGTCAGTAAGGGTAAGAATAATATTTATGAAGCTTCATTCTGATAAACCAAATACCATCTGCCTCAAAGACAGTGAACACTGATAGGAAAATAGTGAAACACAAAGCCTTGTCTGTTAAGACACTGTCAGGACCTTTTGTTTCATCTCTTCAGCTCACCAGTCTTTGCACTCAGTTCCCCGGTCCCAAAGTGGGACTCACGTTCAACACAGTTCGTCTACAAAACTGTCTGAAAACTTCAGTGTGCGTTGGCTTGGATTTCTCCCTTCAGTTTCTCTGAAATAATAGCTCTCAAATTTAGCTTTATGTCAAAATTAGCAGAGATTTTATCTGAAATGGAGATATCAATACGTAACTCCAGACCAATTAAATCAATTTGTATTTCTAGAACCTTCCAGGAGAGATCCATAATCACTGAGCTCATAATCACTGGCCTGTGCTCAGGGGCTCTCAGTTCTGCGATAAATCCCATCTGTTTCCCACTGTACTCATTCTTCTCCTCCTTTGCATCACTGAGCTGTGAGTCTTCACCAATGTCTTTGTCACAATGCCACTCTGTAGAAGGACATCTTATCCACAGGTGCAGGTCTGCTGGGGACTATTATTTTGAGGTATGTGGCTTTTATTTATGCTGCCTTTGCTTAACTCTGTGAAGCTGTGATTCTTTGATGATCCTAATAAAGAGCTGAAAGGCCATTAGCAATGCAGGAGCAAGGATAGGTGGGGCTGGCAGGCAGAAAGTATGAATAGAAGGAGAAACAAGGGGAAAAGCAGAGCAACAAGAGAACGAGAGGAGGAGGACATCAGGGTCCAGGCACACATCCACACAGCCCGTCATGGAGTAAGCGTGAAAGTAAGATACATAGAAGTAAGAAAAGGAAAAAAAGTCCCGAGGCAAAAGGTAATCAGGATAATTTAAGTTAAGGAAATCTTACTAGAAACAAGCCAAGCTAAGGCCAGGCTTTTATAGCTAATAATAAGCCTTCATGTATGATTCATTTGGGAGCTGGGTGGTGGCCCCTATAAGAGTGCAAGAGTCGAAAGAGTAAAACTTCACAGACTCCATTGGTGATTAACAATGGCACATGATTTCCTAAGAGTTCTCACCAATGGAGGGAACAAGTAAAGAGTGTGTCTTACGCCTATCTGGCCAAGAGCATGGCAAGAGAAATAGTCGGTGAGTTTCTAATACTTTTTCACCCTTCTGACCACATTCTTTTTCTCCTGCATCTGAGCATGGACATGAAACCTTCACCAGTCTGACCATCCCATGAGGCACTCAGAAGGCAGCCAGCACTGTCTGAAAAGTAGGGCTAAAGGACAGAACCACGGAGAACTGTTGGCAATGATTTGGCCAATGAATTAACTTGACCCACAGAAAGAATGATTACATGAAATAAACTAAAATATCTTCAAGGCATTTTGAAACTAAACTTAAAGCAGGAAGGAACTCTACCCCAAGCCCAGTTTAAGTTACACCTTCTGTATTTCGAAATCTTTTACAGAGGAGTCAACTGACAAATCAAAATGCTTCATGTTTCCTCACAAATTAAATACTTAGTTTTGCTTAGATGTCTTGATAACACAATTTTGAAGTGCTCACTGCTTTCTGTGTGCATGTTCATAAATGAGTGCATATGAACGAGGAGACGACAGGCTGGAAATGGGGGTCTTCCCCTTAGTTTTTAAAACAAGGTTGACCATTCAGTTTGCAGCTCAAGCATGTGGCTAGACTTTCTAATCATCAGGTCCCAGGAATCCTCCTTTGAACCTCCCCCGAGCTGGGGTTATTAACATAAGTGATGGAAATCTAAGCTCAGATTCACATGCTTAGTAGTATCTTAGTTAGGGCTACATTGGTGCGATGAAACACTATGACCAAAAGCAGTTAGAGTAAGAAAGAATTGTTTTTCTTACACTTTCAATCACTATGCATCACTGAAGCTACTCAGTGCAAGAGCTGATGCAGAGGCCATGGATGGTAACTGCTTCCTGACTTGTTCCTCATGGCTTGCTTAGTCTACTTTCTTGTAGGACCTAGGACCACCAGCTCAAGGTTAGCACCACCTACAATAGGTGGGGTCCTCCCACATCAATCACTAATTATGAAAATAACCTATAGGCTTACCAACTGCTCAGTGTTATGTAGGGAATTTCTTAATTGGGTTCAGTCCTTTCAGATAACTCTAGTCTAAGTCAGGTGATCTCAATCCAGACCACACCTGTGACTAGTGCCTTAGCTTAGTCTTAGCTTAGCTAAATCCAGGCAGCACCTGTGGCCAGCACTTTAGTCTCAATCAGATGAACTAAATCCAGACCACACCTATGGGTGTCACTTTAGAAGATAAGACTTTTCCTCACTCCCTTGCATTATGGTTATTTTTGTCCATGGTGTACTAACAAAAAAATTTAATAATATATTTTATCATTTGAAGAATTTTTCCTATACATAATGTACAATATTAAAATAATTATCTACACTATGTATATATACACACATACATATATATGCAATAATTACAAAAGTAAGCATATGTATATATGTGTGTGTATGCACGTATGTATGTATGTATGTATGTATGTATGTATGTATGTATGTTTACTTTTTGTAATTATTGCCAAACCCTGTACTGGGATATCTAACCACTCTCTGATTTGATTAAGGCCCAATACACAAAAAGGAATCCATGTCTGGTATTATGATCTAGTTCAACAACACATGGAAGTTATAGGCCTTGGGGGGGTCAGGGGACATATTACTCTTGTTTACTTAAATTGACATAGAACACCTAAGAAGCAAGTTAGTGTAGAAATTTTAATACCTAACAAAAGAGACTTCAACTGAAACTAATTAGAAAAAACAAGGAAATAAATTTTATACTCATCAAAAGAAAAATCCAACAAGAGAACATTTCCTTTCTTAATATCTATGCCACCAAAGAAAAGAGCATGAAATTAGTATAAGAAACACTCCTAGAATTTAAATAACATATTGACATATGTCAGAACACACTAATAGTCAGAGATTTCAAAACTCAGTTCTCACCAATAAACAGATCATCCAGACAAAATCTGAACAGAAATATACTGAAACTAACAGAAGTTATAAAGTAAATGGACCTAACAGATATTTACAGAACATTTCACCTAAACACAAAAGACTATACCCTTATCTCTGAACATAACAAAACTTCATCCAAAACTGACCACATACTTGGATACAAAACAAACCTCCACCGATAAAGGAAGCTGATATAATTATCTACTTTATCTCAGACTACCATGAATTAAAGCTGGATATCAACAATAACAGAAAGCTCAACAACTCACAGAAACCAAACAAATCTCCACTGTATGAAAAATCGGTGAAGAGAGAAAGTAAGAAAGAAATTAAACACTTTCTAGAATTGAATGAAAATGAATAAAAATCATACCCTAACTTATAGAACACAATGAAACTTGTTCTAAGAGGCAGGTTAATAGCACAAAGTGCCTATACTTAAAAAAATGGAGAGATTCCATACTAGCAAGTTAATAGCATATCTGAAGACTCTTGAACAAAAGGAAGAAACCACAGGAAAATGGAACAGATGGCAAGAAATAACCAAACACAGGAAAAACAATACAGCAAATTAATGAAATGAGTTTCACTGAGGAAATCCAGAAAATCATAAGAATAAACTTTAAAAACTTGTACTCCACAAAATTAGAAAATATCAAAGAAATTGATAATTCTCTTGATGGGTATCATTTACCAAAGTTAAATCAAGAATAGAGAAGTAATTTAAATAGACTGTACCACTAGTGAAAGAGAAACAGTCATTAAAATTGTCCAAATCAAAACTACCTCAGGCCCAGATGGATTTACTGGAGAATTCTAGCAGACTTTCAAAGGAGAATTCAACACCAGTACTTCTCAAATTATCACTAAATAGAAACAGAAAGAGCATTGCCAAAATTCTTTTTAAGACTCCACTGTTATTCTGATACCCAAACCAACACTCAACAAAGAAAGGAAATTACAGACCAATTTTTTACATCAACAAAATGCAAAAATTGTCAATAAAAATACTACCAAACTAAATCCAAGACACATCAAAGAGATTATCCCTTCAACCCAGACATGCAGGGATATTTAATAAAAATGAATAAATGCAATTCACCAATATAAGCAAACTAAAGAAAAAAACTACATGAACATTTCATTAGATATTGGAAAGCCTTTCACAAAATCATACACTCCTTCATGATAAAAGTCCAGTTTACCTCCAGTCCAAGCAAGAATCAACTTAAATGAAGAGAAACTCAAAGCACAATTCCATTAAAATCAGAAACAAGACAAAGTTGTCCACTCTCTCCATACCTATTCAATAGAATATTCTATTGAATAGAGTGCTATTAAAGTTCTAGCTATAGCAATAAAGCAACTGAAGCAGATCAAGGGGATACAAATTGGAAAGGAATAAGTCAAAGTATCTTTATTTGCGGATGATATGATAGTATACGTAAGTGATCTTTAAAATTCCACCAAGAAACTCCTACAGCTGAAAAATGCTTTCAGCAAAGTAACTGGACACAAAATTAATTCACAAAATGAGTAATCTTCTATATACAAATGACAAATGTACTGAGAAAGAGATCAGAGAAACAAACCCTTCACAATAGCCCCAAATAACACAGAATACATTAGGTAAACTCTAACCAAGTAAGTGAAAGACTTGTATGACAAATGTTTAAGAAATTGAAGAATTTATCAGAAGATAGAAATACCTTCTATAATCATGGATGGGTAGGATTAGCATAATAAAAATGGCCATAATATCAAAAGCAATCTAGAAATTCAGTGGAATCCCCATCAAAATTCTAGCACAATTCTTCAGAAATTTTGAAAAGAAAATTATCATGGAAACTTGATATGGAAACTCAAAAACATTAAGATAGCTAAAACAATCCTGAAAAATAAAAGAACAGCTAGAGGTACAACCATCCCTGATTTCAAGTTGTACTGCCAAGCTATATTAAAAAAAAAGCATGGTTTGGCATGAAAACAGACACATTAATCAGTGAAATCAAACTGAAGACCCAGACATAAATGCACCCAACCATGGACACCTACCTGATTTTTGATAAAGAAGCCAGAAAGACTTACTTAAAGAAAAAAAAGACAGCATCATCAACAAATGTTGCTGGTCAAACTAGATGTCTGCATGTTGAAGAAGGCAAATAGACCCATACTTATCACCCTGCACAAACCTCAACTACAAATGGATTGAAGACTTCAACACAGAACAAGATACATTGAACTTGACAGAAGAAAAAGTGAGGTGGGATATGTCCTTCAACTGATTGGCACAGGAAAAGACTTTTTGAACAGAACATCATTAGTGCAGGCACTAATTACAACAATTAATAAATGGGACCTCATTGAACTGAGAAGCTTGTGCACAGCAAAGGACAATGTCATTAGGACAAAGCAGCAGTCTAGATAATGGGAAAAGACTTCTACCAACTCCACATTTAATAGAGGATAAATCTGCAGAATATATAAAGAATTCAAGAAACAAAATATAAAAAAACCCAAGTAATAAATTTAAAAATGGGGTATAGATCTAAACAGAGAATTCTCAGACAGTAATCTCAAATGACTGAGAAATACGTAAAGAAATGTCCTTAGCCATTAGAGAAATGCAATTAAAACTACTTTGAGATTCTACGTTCCACCTGTCAGAATGGCTAAAATCAGTAACACAAGTGACAATTCATGTTTAAGAAGACGTGGAGCAAAGGGAACATTCCTCCATTGCTGGTAGGACTGGAAACTTGAATCATCACTGTGGAAAACAGTGTGGTGTTTCCTTAGAAAGATAGGAATCCATCTAATTTAAGATCCAGCTATACCACACTGGGCATACACCCAAAAGTCTCTTCACCTTACCACAAAGACACTCACTTGCTCAACCATGTTCAATGTTCCTCTATTCACAATGGTCAGAAACTGGAATCAACCTGAATTTCCTCAACAGAAGAATGGATAAAGAAATGTAGTATATTTATACAATGAAGTATTTTTCAACTATTTAAAAATAACATCATGAAACTTGTAGGTAAACAGATGGAGATAGAAAAAAATTATCCTGAGTGAGATAACCCAAAATAAGAGAGATAAATATGGTATGTACTTGCTTATATGTGTATATTAGTCATTAAGTAAATAACAGCCAAGCTATAATCTGTAGACACAGAGAGGTTATGTGTAGAGGAAGAGACTGGGGGAGGGGTAAACACATGGATCTCCTTGTGAGGGGCAAATCAAGTATATTTTATGAGTGGACTGTAGGATTGTAGAAAAGAAGGATCAAATGGGGAGAGACAGGGAATACAGGGAGAGACAGCTGTAAGTGAGAGGCATTTGAGGCATGGTTTGAAAACCTAATGCAGAAGAAACCTCCTAAAATATATAGTTAGTCCTAATGAAGTCTCCAAATAATAGAGGAGACAGAGTCCCAACTGGCCATCTCTTGTCACCAAATTGAGCTTCCAGTATTGGGACTGGATTACATTCAATTGAGTT
>LOJH01029971.1:0-10841 GCA_001685095.1 Ellobius talpinus
CTTTATTAACCAATGAAAGTAACACATAGACAGATAACCCTCCTCCATCACCTAAGTAGTCCTTTCTCAGCCACAGTTTCCTATGTAGCTGTCAACTAATGTAAGACTAGAAAAAGTGACAAAATTCCCAGGGAAAGAAGGGCAAATGAATCACATAGGGCATAGCCATAGAGGGCAATGTGAACTCTACTAAGAGAATAGAAGGGAGGACATCGGAGAGCTGTGAGATGTTAGCCCAAACTCTTGACTGTCCAGATACTTATTGTATGGAAGTGTTTTAGTTTGATGAGCACCCGGCTATGAGTAAGATGCTTTAAAATTAATGACTATTTTGGTTTATCAATTGTTGGGAGCCATGCAGGATATCAGATCAGCATATGACCCCATTAGGCTTCCTCAGAGCAAAGCATCCATGGAAATGGACTCTTCTTGAGGATCAGTAGTCCATGGGACAGCAGAGAAATTTGCAAAATTTGTGCTGCTTGCAGGCTCTTTTCTTTCTCATTTTATTGGTGATTCTTTGGGTAGGTTTTAGATTTACTTTGTCAGTCATACATACAATAACTGCAATTTCCCTGGAAATTCTTCTCTTTCTCAACTATTTTCCCTTAAGTTTCAGCAGGGGACTAATGTTTCTCAAATCTCTTATCTGGAATTACTAACTACGACTCCTAATCCTGGGAACTTTTCTGACTCAATAGAGACAGTTAGGTACATGTAAGAGAACAACACTTGGAACATTAACTATGTCTCATAGATCTGGAAGGGAGAGTAAGGCATGCAGACACAGAACAAGGAAAAGCTTCAAGAATACACAGTGTCAGCTGTTGAGAGTGTTCCCTGGACACCAAGTTTATAGAACCAATGATAGGATCTAGTATGATCCAAAGGGGGAAATGCAATAAAAAAATACGGGATAGAGAGATCCATCTTTACCATATATAGGAGCTTATATTGGTGGAAGAAATGTGGTATAGTGGATGGAAAAAGAGTGCCTTATCAGAGTCTGCATTTTACAGAGAGGCTGAGACATGGGACCCTCTTGTAGAAAAAGGAACTGTATAAAATCATTTTTGTAGACATTCAGAATTGATTGGGCTTAAATATTGTCCATTAAGGCACTGTACCCATGTCTAGTGGCTTCCAGCTGACATAAGTGCTGCAAGAGCAAGATATGTCTGCTTGCTATTTAGTTAAGCCTGCAAAAATGCTGAACTCTATATCTAGAATAAGATTATGTAGGGGTGGGAGAGTGTAATGGAGAATGATAAGAGATTTCATAATTATGATGTGTTCATTAAAATATGATGCAGTTCTTAAAGGTCAAAAATAGGAGTCAATAATAAAGATGTTCATGAAACCCTGGTATTTTTAATGAGTTTTGCCTTAGCTAACTTTTTGATAGAAAAAGCAACGTATTTCTATTACATTCCCCCCATCCTGGAAAAGAGTGAGCTACAGAAATAAATGATGTCAGTATTAACTTGTGTCAAGATCACAAAATGGCTTACAGGGTAAGTAAAACATCACAAAATTGTATCTTCTACCTCCAAATGGGGTATGTTATACAACTTCACTTGTTATGAAAAAGGGGGGGCGCTGTTGACCATTTCACTGCATACCTAGGACTCAGAGTGGAATACTCATAGGAAGGGCTGCTGAGTTTCAAGTCAAAGGTCAAGCGAAATTGGCATAGAGCCATGACAGAACAGTGTAGATATGGAAAGGTAGAATGCATGTCTTATGATAAGCAAAGGGATTCAAAGCTGAAAGTCATGTTTAATAGAATGAAGGCACAGAGATAATTATGGTTAATTAAAGGTTAGTTTCCTAGTGGTGCTTTCTGGACCAATAGCATGCTTGCAAGAGAGAATGGATACCTAGAACTGCACAGAACATCGTGGCTTGGGATGTTCCAGTAGCCCCTCTAGAAATGTCGCTGTAGTTTATAACTCACGTTGCATGCTTCTGAAAAAGTGCAACTAGGCAAGAGAAGGAAGCAACATTGGCAGAGCTTGATGCAGTTTCATAGAGCTCCATTCTCTCCTCTCTTACTTGATCTACACATAAAAGCTGTGAGACGGGGAGAAGACCATTCTTCTTTCTCGGATGAGGAAGGGTGCAGACAGCACTCAACCCAGGGTTTTATTTAGAGCTCAAGCTAAGGCAAAGCATGTCAGTCCTGTGATCAACTTAGGAAATAAGTACAAGCATCGCAGGAAGCCAAAGCTGCTGTCAATCGCCCTCCTCCCCCTCAGCCGTGGATATATTTAAACCAAGTAATAACGAAACAAACTGGCAGCTGGCACTTTCACAGTGCCAACTTGAAACTCCTCACGAGGAAACTTTATTTCTAGACAGAGTTTTGATTTCTCTTTTGAAAATTTTCATTTGTTGTTTATTTTAAAGTTGCATTTCTAAGTAAAACATTGGAATGAGATGAACAAAATTGCTAACAAAACGTGACTTGTATAATTTGTAGGTTTTAAATTTTTCAAACTTCTGCTACACAGGCACCTACATGTGATCCATGGTATAATACAAGCCCATCAATTCACAGATATTTAGACCACAGTGTCTCATGTAGCCAGACTCTGAATCTTCAATCAGCCAGTAAGGGCAAATGAAGAGCCGTATTTAAACTACTGGCCTTCTTCTATATCACAGTCACTAAGTCCACATTGTCATCCTACAGTCTGCTGGACAACTATTTGCATTCTACAAGTTAGAAAACCAAGGCTTAAAAAAGTAATTTGCTGAGGGAAAGGCAGCTTTCCAGGGCAGATTCCAGCCACACATCTTTTTGCCTCTGTTGCTCTAGCTCTTCTGGACCTCTGACAACACATGACATGCTTCCCCCTGAGAACTCACTTTCTGTATTGTTTGGAGTCGGTTTTATTTAGCTTTAGGAAAAGGAAACCTAAACTGATTGCTACTTAAAACAGACACACCACTTTAATTCTTTAGGAAAAGGAAGCCTAAACTGTTTGCTGCTTAGAACAGGCACTTCTAATTCTTTGACAGCCAATGTGAAAAAGAACATGCCCCATGGTGCCAGATGTTTGAGTTCATGTGATCACATCTGCGCATATTATGGTAGCTGTAGTCTCTGAGCCATCTGAAACTACTCTCCTGTCTTCACCTGTTGTAGGAGAACTATGCCTAAATGTGGGTATTATAAAGCAAAGCACATAAACAAATAAGTGAAAGAAATGGCTGGTATGCATTTTACCACCTAAACGAGAATACCAAAATTTAGCAACACTAAATTCAGACATAGTGAAAATTCTGTAGAGAGTTTCATTACCTTGCATTCTCACTTCTAAAAACAATCCAGGGAAGAATTCTATTTCTTCTGAAATAGACTCTGGAGCAGAAGCTGTAGGGCATCATGCCTTCACTAATATCTGAGAAGAAATGATCCCGCTGGTGCAGCCAACATGTGCCAATGTGTCTCAGCTTGCGCTCCCAGTAACAGGTGTTTGCAGGCTGGCAAAACGGAGAGTGAACCTCCTCCTCCCAATTTGCCTGTCTTTCACTTGTCAAGGGTTTTGACAGGCATTTTACAGTTCTCTGTCACACATTTTTCAGCATGGCTGAACAGTATGCTACTTAAAGCAATTGAAATCAAAGAACTCTGAGAATGGCCTCTCTGGATTTCTATTTGATGGCAAGCATGGGGTGTTGGTAGTCTTTCCCCTTGACATATGTCCCCTTCACTCACTCTTCTGGTGGGTGGACATTAAGTTCAACAGTTTGTCCGTTGGTAACTGGGCTGTTCTCTTGATTTAGTGTCATCTTTGGTTTTAGTCCCTGTTTAAGGGCTAAATTATTGCCTTCTTTGTTCCCAGAAATCATACACATAAATAATCCTTATCCACATCACTGTTCTATTTTTGTGTTCATGTCTCTAATTTTTAACCTCTCAGAAGAGCCTCCAAATGATACTCCAATGCATTATTGTATTTATTGTTAGAACTAAATTTAGACATATAAAATATTTCATAAAGTAGCTTATTCTTTGCCAATTTCATGTTTGCATATAATATATTCTTGTCATCACTCATTACTCCATCCTTTCTTATTCTTTCTTCATCTGACACCCAATCCCCCATTAAATCTCTATCCTATTTTCATGCCTTTTGTTTTGTTCTTATTTTGTCCTTATGACCGCAGGTTTTAACCAGGCCATAGTTTTGTACACAAGTAAGGAGCATGAGTAACTCACCAGTGGCTACATCACTGAAGACAATGACTTTCTTTGCCCAGCAGCCCTCAGTTTCCAGTGGCTTCATCAGCAACTGAGTATTTATGGGATCAGTCCCATACAGGCTCTACAGAGGGAACTGCAGCTGCTGTGAGACATGAGTGCCATGCCCATGCCACTCCCTAAGCCAACATTTCACAGGACTCCTTCCCAATCACTCAGTTTTTCTTTCAATTCTTCCCCAGTGATTTGTAAACCTTGGTATGCCTGTGTGTGGGTGGGGGGAGGGGGTTGTTACAGGTGAATTGTTTAAGTCTGAGCACTCAACAGTGACATGTTCTCAGTTCTTTGCCTAGCCATGAATCTCTGCACCAATTACCGTGCACTGCTAAGAGAGACTGAGAACATCACTGCAGCCAGAGCAAACTTTTAATGAGTTTATTACTCATTAAAAATCAGGCCACAAGCTACTCATGGCTTGGGCCCCACTGAAGTGCCAAAGCATGTATATAGAGGTGGGGGTGGAGTTGTTCAGGAAAGCAAGACAAACAAAATGCTTAATTAACATGGAAAATCCTAGTTGGAGGTTGGCTGGCACTAGCTAATGGGAACATTTCTTTCCTAGGATATGAGCATTTGTACTGATTTACATTTCAGTTTGTTTATAAGTGAGCTGAAGATGTTGAAGTGTCTCAGCCAAATGGTCTCCTAATAAAGGATTTTTAGCACTGGAATTTAATAATTCCTAAAGATTATATAATTACATAAATAGTAATATAATGTATTTCCATACCTGAAAATGGTGTTTCCTTGAAGTAAATGATGTTGATTTTCTCCTAACTTTGCAAGCTTTCTGGTTAGTGGTCAACATAGTGATAAAGTCACTCTTGTCCTACACAAACAATCACACAATATCGTTGAGATTCATATGGGTATATTATCAAATATCTTTAGGCAAAAGGAAAAATGTACATTTTCTCTGATCTGCTTTGCACACTCACTGGCAGCATATTTTCCTTCATTGAAACTTGTTATTCTAGACATTGCTTGCATAGCAAAAAAAATGCTTAAATCAATTTGCATCACTAAGCTAGTATTATGCAGCTTAAATTGAACATAGGGTTCCTGGGAAATAAAAAGGGCCACCCTACACATATGCATACCTGGATGTTCAAATACCATACACTCACCTACCACTTCACCATTAATTCTAACTTCTCATCTTGTTAAATGCCTGAGATGTTCTGCAGGCCAAGATCATATAGCCATGTTTCATTTTCAGACCTTGATCAGCTCATAAAAGGGTCACAAAAGACCAACTTCCTCCTCTAAAGACTTTTGTTGGCCAAGTACACTGCTGAGTTCCTATGAAACATTTGCAGCTGCAGGGTGACCAGGGTGGGTGATAGGTCAACAAGTTTCTCATTTTTGATGGCAGTTTTCAGTGATAATTTCAAGTGCTACTTGAGGGATTTTTGTCTCTTGGTTTTTCATTGCTCTATCTGTCTCTGCAACCAAGGAGTATGCCTCATTATAAAACAAAGATTATAAGGAGAATCTTAATGACGAAAAGGAAATTAAACAATTATATCATCTGATCATCTAACTTTTATAGGATAAAATTTATGCTCTAAAATTGTATGTGACTTTCCCAAGAGCATATCATAGATGGATGATGCTCTGTGTCTTCAATCCCATGATCCTTCCAACATATTATACTGAGTATGCCTTTCAAAGGTAGGTAAGGTTCAGGTACAGGAGAAGGCTAACTGAACTATAGATATGTGAGTTCCATTCTCAGGGCTTCTGATTTAGCAACAAATATGACAGGGGTCTAAGAAATTACATTTCCCATGAGTTCTGTTTTAGGCAGTACTGACACTGCCCCATCCGAACTCAAGAACCACTGAAATATACTCAAGTTACCAAAAGGAACAAATAATTTCTCTTTGTTCCCATTCATTTGTTCAGTCTTCTATTTACTCTCTTACATATTTATTCAATACAATCTCCTGCTGAGATGGGAAACATGAAGATAACTCTAAACCAATCCTCTTCAGGATTTCACAAGTGGGGAGGAGCAAATGCATAATCAAGCAGTTACCAATCTTTTCAATACAATGATAAAAGTCAATGCAAAAATAATGGCTGAGTATTCTTAAAGCTAAAAGACTCTTCAGAGAAGGCTTCATGAGAGAGGTGGTATTTGGGTGAGGGATGAGTGGACAAGTAAAACTAATTAGGTGAAGTGGGATGTACTATCCTAAAAGAACAACCCATGCAAAAGTGTTTAGAGAGTCCTTCTCTGCTAAGAATGAGGAGCAGGAAGACGTCAGGAAACAAAAGCAGTTGAAGATAAAAAGATGTAGTGTCCATAAATAAAAGACATTTTATACTTTACAAGTTTCAGATATTGAAGTCTTTTTACTTTAGATGTTATAGATGAAATTTATATCTATGCCTCATTTTGCCTTTCTAATTCTCCCCCAAGATGCCCCCCTCCCAACTTTCTAGAATTTTTCTTTGTTAACTCACTAAGAACAGTTAAAACTACCCATAAGTATTTGGGTATGGAGCCATCCAGTGGAGCATGAGAAACCCACCAATAGTCACTGCCTCAACAAAGAGCAATTCCTCTTCCAGCAATTATCCACTGCCAATAAATCCTCAGTAAGAGGTCTAATTTGCTCTGTTGTACTCAGCCGGTGGCAGCTTAGTTTATCATGTTGTGAGAGTGCAGCTGCAGGGGAGGACTCTTTCATCTCAGAGCCAAGGAACAGCATGATAGAAAAAATACTTATCCTATCCTTCCTTTTGAGAGAACACTCTGCAATGACACCAATAGGCTCCACTGGAGACCAGTCCTGTAGCACACAAAACTTTAGGAGACATCAGGGATCCAAATTATATTAGGTGCTAAGAAAACCACCATGTCAATACTCTTAGTACCTCAGCCAAGTCACCAAGGAGTTATCATTGAGAGCTCCCTTGGGCAGATGGCTTACTACTCCAGGACTCAGTGATCCCATCTGTAAACAGGGTAGCTAAATGGACAAAATGGATCAGCTCATGGAAAACATTAACATAATGCTTTGCAAAAAGAAAAAATTAAAAATTTTAATTCTATACTTCATAGTGTATAGAATTATTTAAAAAAAGAAACAGAAAAAGAAAGTTATCTAAGAGGCAGGCATGGTACACACATCTATAGTTCAAAACATGGAAGATAATGAGTTACAGGCTAGTGTGGGATATACAGTATGGACACTATTACAGAACAGCAATATACAATAAATGAATAAATTTCACCCAAGGAAATTTATTCACCTAAGGAAAACACGAGTAGATAAAAAATAAAATGACCGTAAAGACAAATACTCCACTGACCAAGACTGTTATCACTGTCACTACATTATGATACTTAGAATGGGATAGGGATTTAATCTAGCATGCCACTAATTGTTAGGTAGGAGGTTAGCTTTTGAGGGACTGTTTAATAGGCCTTCCAAAAATAGAACAGCAAAAATAGGTAGACCTTCTCACAGCCCCAGGGAAGCATGTTGGACCACCTAATGTATCCAAAACAGGATATGAATAACAAGGTGACAGTGGTTGAAGACAGCTAATCAGATCAGAGCAGTTTCAGGAATGGCCCCACAAGTAAGTAGAGGATGTGCAAAATAGTATTTTTTTTGGGCAATTTTTCACCTTAAGGAGTTTTTTAATGCCTACATCTATTTCTGCATCTTACATAAATCTACTTACAACAAACTGAGCTTTGGGTAAAATGGGCTTCCAAGAACATGTCTCTTCCCTGGAAGTGGAGGAGAGGAGTATAACCTCCATTCCTGCTACAATTGGTGCTGTTGCTTCTCAAATTCGTTCACTCTTTATTTCTAAAAGATGTATTATTGCTTCGGCGCTTGTTCTAATTCCCAACTGTTTTTATTTGCTGCTGGGTCCTGATTGTATTCTTTTTGATAGCACAAGAACCTGCACTGCTGGTCAAGACAAAAAGAAATTGGAGATCTCTATGCAACATTATGACTTATAATACACAAATCACTTCTGATTCACTGCATTCATTTTATTTTGCTGTGCAGCAAACTTAGAAAATTAAACCAACTTTTTGGTGCGGGAAAGATGACTCAGCCATTACATGCACTGTGTGCTTGTCCAGAGGAATCATTTTTGATTCCTTGCACACACCTGGTTGCTTATGATCATCTGAAAATCCAGTTCCTAGGAATCTGATTTGCTCTTTGGTCGTCTGCAATCACCAGGAACACATGGTACACAGATCTATACACTAGCAAAACATCATATACATTTAAGAAACAATTTATTGTTTCAGTTTTACAGCAAGACTTTGCTGAATCTCACAAAACTGAGACTAAGATTAGGCTGAACTGTGGTTTTAGATCTCACAGGGTCCTCTTCCAAGCTGATTGTTCGTGACAGTTCTTGTAGTTATAGAATTGATCACTTCGCTTCTAGTGTCAACTAGAAATTACTCTTATCAACTTCACATTAAGTTCCATAATAGGAGGTCACCACAGGAAGTTCATGAGTATGTTTACTTTCATCAAGGTTACCAAAGAACTTGCAGAAAAGTGAATAACCCTTATCCTCCTAACTGATGACTCTCTTGCCTCTAACACAAAAGCCAAGATTTAATAAGCTTCTATGGTTCATCTGGGCAATTTTGGTTTTAAGTCAACTAATCATATTCTTCAGTATGACTAGAAAAATCCCTTCCTTTTAGTACCTACTGTAGTATGTGTTGGAATTAACTGTGAGACTGTGTGCTGTGAGAATAGAAAACTGTGGAGCCAATACAAATTTTGTCACTGAACTGACTAGTCATTATCAGTGATTCTGCTGCAAAATGCAGCATCCATCCCCTTGACTTTTCCTCTATACTCTATTTACATCTGAATGAAGGATTGTTCAATAAGACTAAGAGACACGTCTTTTATTAGTGACATACTTATGTCTGCTGCTCAGAATAACTCAGAATTATGTGTAATGATGCTCTCACCTCTGACTCTGTGACCCAGTCACCTATAGAATCATTACACCAAGGCAATGATTTATCTGTGACAAAAAAGCAGCTTTCAACTTGCATTTGCTTTCCATTCATTCCATCGATTTGAGAAGTAGTAACTTGATTAATGGAGTGGTACCAACAGATCATTTGGAACCAAGCCTAGTTTGAAAGATATTTAGCAGAGAACCATCCTGAAAATACATTTAATTTAAAAGCAGCATATTTTATGTTGTCAAATCAACTGGCAGTCTTCCTGAGGCTCCTACTTCAGATACAAATGATGCTAAAAAAACAAGTGATAAAAAGAAGGGAACAAAAGCTAAACACCAGGGGGAAGTAAAAAAGAAACTTGGTTGAAATGTTCAGCTTTCAGAGTTACCAGAAAGTTTGCTTTACAAGGAGGCTCATCCAAGCGACCTGAATGCGTTGCCATCAACATCAGTCTCCGCATCAGGTTGAGAATAGAAATAAACCTCAAACTCAGCACCTCTACATTTCCAGGATTCTTGAGGGTCTCTATATTTGGTTCTTTAAACAAGATTGTATACATTGCTAGCTGATAACAGGATTCCAAACAACTTAACACTATATATAACAAGAACAAAGGATGATACTATCCCAACATGACAAAATGTATACCCATGATGTAAAGGTTTCACTAACAGATGACTTGGAAATTTATTTTTAAAACAAACAACCTAGTAGTAGATCATGCCTTGGAAGCATTATAATCTGACTTTGAGCCTCAGAAAGCATGTTAAAAAAAAGATAGAAAAGCAAAGCCAGGGATGTTGGCTCAAGTTTGTAATCGCAAGTACTTGGGAGGCAGAATAAGGTGGATGTCTAATGCTGTCTCTCCAGCCAATCTTGCCTACTTAGTTAGTTCTAGGTCAGTGAGAGGCCTGGGCATAGCTTGAGCACCTAAGAGACCTCAAAACCTACCTTCACAGTGACACACTTTCTTCAACAAAGTCATACCTACTCCAAAAAAGCCACACCTCCTAAGTGTGACACGCCCTGAGCTTATGGGGACCAATTATATTCAAACTACCACCTTCTACTCCTTGCTCCCCATAAGCCTGTACCAAAATGCATTTAATCCAATTTCAGAAGACCACAGTCTCATAAAATTGTAAAGTCCAAAGCTCAAATTCTCTTCTAAGATTTATGCACTCTAACTATAATCCCCAATAAAACCAAAATAAAAAAGGCCACATATTTCCAACATATAATGGCACAGGATATATATTAACATTCAAAAATGTAGGGAGCAGAGGACAGTAAGGAAATACTGGACCAAAGCAAGACAGAAAACAAGCTAGGCAAACCCCTACGATATGTCCCCATGTCTAATATCAAAATGCTCTTTAGATTTCTAATTCTTTTCAGTTTTGTTGACTGCAACACACTTTTCTCTTGGGTTGGTCCCTGTTCCTAGTTTTCCTCAGTGGCTATCCCATGGTTCAGTCATCTCCAACATCTTGTGGTCGCCAAAGAAACCAGATTTTACCTTCAAAGTTTCGTTGATTGGCATCTCTAGGCCTCCAGTCAGGAACACCCATGACACATACCTGGCCTTAGTGA